>JABUQX010129849.1:0-10000 GCA_015478945.1 Trachelipus rathkii
ATTATATATTAGATATATATAATACTATATATATATAATATATATATAATAATATATAGTATATTATATCTATAATATAATATATATATTTTATATAATATCTATATTAATAATATTGAAATAAATTATATATATATTATATATACTTAATATATATATATATATATATATATATATATATACATATATATAATATTAAAATATATAAAATATCTATGATTATATATATTATATACTATATATTCAGTTATAAAATTATTACTATATATATTTTATATATATAAGATTATATATATATAGTATAATATATAATGTTATAATTACTAATATATCTTATAATATATAATTATTATATATAGTATATATTAAGTTATTAATATATTAGTAATATAGTATATAAAGAAAATTTATAAATATTTATCTATACTTTACTACTATGTGACATTTTAAATATTTAATACAGAAGTAACAAACTACTTTAAAAAAATATTCAGAACTGACACTACGTGTAAACAATCTTAAAAATAAAATTTGGCTTTGGTTGTGGCTTAATAAGAAAATAAAATTATTATTAATTTTCTTCTCTAACTATAATTAACTAAATTAATTAAATCTTTCAATATAAATTATTTTTGTTCAACGATGTGGCTTACTTAAGGTCCTATATAATATTATTATATATTATATATATATATATTATATGGCAAGTAATTACCCGATAAGAGATTCATGTATTAAGCATTGTATACTTAAGAAACCTATATAACATATATCGTGATAAATATAATAATACTATTTATTTATTTATTATATAGTTTGAAATCTATAAAAAAAATAATTATTATTTTATATTCTAGTATATTAATTAATAAATTTTATATAATTTAATTATACTATTAATAATATCTAGATCAATGTAATTTAGAACCGTTAGAAAATATTAAAGATGTCACGACTTACTTGATTGACCTTGAAAACTGAATTAGTTGTTATCAGGTGTGAGATAGATGTCCAACGATGTTTATTAGAATATTAGTTAGACTATTAAGAAAATAAGTTATAAATCTTTTTTATATTTCACTTATTTTAGGGGTTACATTAATGGGTTCGAGCCGACGAAGGGACAGATGGGTGACGAAGTCCCCCGGCCCGTCGTCCCCGGTAAGTCCGAGAAACCCCGACTAACTTGAGCTAAATTTGAAGAAAGCATTACTGTATCTGTTCTCTTTTTAGTGATTTATCATACCTTCCCAGTCGTTTAGGTCTTATAGTCGTCGATTATTTTAAAAACGTAGCTAAATTGACACCCAGAACACGAATCGCTATTGCTTAAAAGACTTGAACTTTTTTCTACTAGTTAGTATTGAAAACAAATAACAAAAATAATATTGCAATTTAAATACAGTTTTTTCTCAATCACCCACAACGACAGTTAAGTAAATGGAACTAAGTTAGTTTTTGAGAACTTTGTTAAGATCTTTAAGCTTTCGTTTTTAAAGATAACTACGAAAAGAGGAAGAATTGAATCAAATCATTAGCAGAAACGTGCTTTAAAGAAATTCTGCTGAATGAACTATGTTAAAACATTTTATAATCATATCTGTTATTTTTTCTAAAGCTAAATTCTTTCCTTATACCTTTTCTTTTCTTTAATATTTACACCGCGGTATCTAATATATGTGATAAACTTGTAACGTAGTTGTTTTTTGCGATATATTATATTTTGTTTGGTCATGAACCACCAAACTGTAATTCCATTTCGACTTTTGTCTATATGTCATCTACTCTAGTTAAAGGTAATTTTGTAATTATTTTTAGGAGTAATGCTCCGGTACGTTGATGATATTTTTATTAATTTCAAATCTTTTTAGATATAAAAATAATAATTAATTAAATAATAAAATAATAATAATAATATCATATAAATTTATATAAAAATAATAATAATAATTAAAATTATAAATATAATAAGAATAATCATTATATATTAGTAATATATAATATGTTGAACGTTTAAATATATCTTAATTAATTTAATCTTATTCAGAACGGTATTTGACCCACATGACAATAATAATAATAATTAATATATAAATCATATAATAAATTACTTAAATTATATAATAATATAAATATATAAGATAATATAATAATTATATATATAATATAAAAAATAATATAAATAATTAATTTATATAATAACATATTAAATAATATATAAAATAATTATTAATAATGAAATCAATAACTAATTACTCATAGCTATATTATTTTTAATTATTATTTATTAATTTAAAGCTCCTATATATTATTTTATATATTTAGGTTACAATTAACTATAGAGTATGGAGGGTTAAATGATTCAATGGGAAGTCTATTAATTCCTTTATAGGCGGCTTCTAGAGGCGAGAGATCCCTGATCCTGTATATACTTAAGCGTCTACTTAATATGAGTTTAATTCGTATATAGTTATTAATTATAATTAAACAGTACTATGATTTAGAAACTAATATTAATGTATATATATATAATATATAATAATATATTATAGTAATATATATATAATTAATTAATATTGTATTATTATAGTTAATATAATTACTATATAAATAATATATATACTATTTTATATTATATTATATATATTAATATACATATATATTATTATATATATATATTATTATCATATATATATTAAGTAATTAATATATAAAATTAGTTTGTATGTATATATTATATATATATATATTATATATTAATACTATTATTTATATATTATATTATTATAATATATATTTATATAAATTAAATATATATTTAATAATATTAATTATATATATAATATATTATATATATAATATTAAAATATTATAATTAATATTATATAGTATGATATAATTCAATTAATATATATTTATATATATATATAATTTATACTGATATAGAATTTATTCTAAATTTTATAAGATTATATTCTTATTATTAGAAAAAGCTCAATTATATTACTCTAAATTAATTAATAACTCCCGTTATCAGACGTTCATATAACTTTCGGAAAACAATCTCCTATTTCATGATCATAGCTTTCAATTTTATTTATTTTAAATAATATGAATTTTATGTTGTATGAATAAGTATATAAAAATATTTACTTTTAATATTCTTTTTATATATACTGATATCATTCATTATATCTTATCGACTCTATTGTGATCGTAAAAGTTTGGCGCTGATGTTGAATCATCTCTAATGATATTGTCAATAGTTCAATCTGAAATAATCTATTCTTAAATCTCAATTCATATTATGGAATTAATCTAGGATATCAATCTTAAGTAATTCAATCTCTAGATTATTATAAATATCTAGATTTATTTCAAGAAATCCATTTTAGACGTAATGTTATAGATTTAATAATGACTATTTAGAGAGTAATATATACGTGGGAGATAATGGAGAGGTGAATTGAGAGTAGATGAAAACTGTAGGGGTTAGAGGAATATAGAGTAGGGAGTAAAGTGAGTGTATTGTGGAGAATAACGTAGTTTTAACAAATGGTCGACTTAAATATAAAAAGTTCGTTTCTCAGTTATTTTGGCCTGAGTACCTACTTAGAATAGTAGTATAATGATATCATAAATGAATAATGATCAACACAGAAACAAAAGTGTGTAGTGAGTCAGATAAACTTTAACGTTTAATGATAGAATATTATATATTATATTATATATATACTATAGATGATTTATTATTTTAGACAGAAGTGAAACTATAGTAATATAAATTATATATAAATATATATTTTTATATAATTTTTGTAGCTTATATTATTCATTTAGATATAGATTGTAAACTATCACCCTGGAAAAGAATGACCAAGTCCACCCACATCAGAAAAAATTACAAACAAGCTAAACCGGAAATGAGGAAGATATACTCATTAGATTGGAATGAACATGTAAATATATATATATATTTGTGTGTGCAATTTAAATAACGTGCATAGTTAATTACACAGAATAAATTAACATATTATAATATATCACTCATGTGATACACGATCATACTATGAGTAACAAAAATTCGGTATACGTATAATTGCTTTTTCCATTATTTACATTATATATATATAAAACATATGAAATAATATTAATAAATTAAGCAGGGAAATATAAATTATGAGTACAAATAAGTAGAATTTAACATTCATTAAACAACCATTTCATAATATCGTAGCTAGGGCCAATAATCAAAAAAACTTGTAAAGCTTTAAATGTAAAATAAAATATTAATTAAGCTAAATTAACATTCCCATATTGGCTAAAATTAATTTATAAAATGATTATAGCATTTATAGTTTAATTATAATTGAATAATAATAAAAATACTACTAATTAAATTGTTGCTTTGCTTGTTGGTAAGCATATATCATATTAGTAAATTTATCAATCTATTCGTGGCTTTTGATATATTTATGTATTTAAATAGAATTAAAACATCATAACAATACATGTGTTTTTAGTTCTAAAATATTTGTTAATTATCTTTATGATAATTATATTATATTGTAATATATTATTATATTGCAATAATACTTATTATTTAATATAAAATATGGCTGTTTTGGGAGAAAATTTTGATTATGAAAAATTAATATAATATGAAATTTTATATTTGTTATAATATTGTTATATTGAAACGATCACAAATGATATTTTTACTACTAGCTTAATTAATTTCTAATAAAAGTTATATATACACCTGATTATACGTATATTCCAGTGTTATTCTGTATTTAGGTATCGTCCTTATGTCAGGAGTGCTACAAGTCTTTAGGAAATAACACAATATAAATAGAACTATAGTTTTTATAGAGATTGATGGAATTACGGAATGGTAGAGATACACACAGCTTTCTTGAAGGAATAGCGTTAATGACCAGCAGTGGAGTGCCGAAGAGTATAATTCAACTGTCAACCAGATAGCTTCAAGCTTGTAAGTCAATATTGGTAGTAACTTTCTTGGTTGGCAATGTTATTTACGAGTCTCCGCTTTAGCAACTGAGGGAGATAGATTGGCATTGATTTACGACTACAAAGATAATAGAACCGTAAAGGATAAACGGTCTGACGGGATAGAGCACAAACTTTGCAAGAAAATGTTCGCTAACATTCCTTTACTTATTGTTGTGCTATTTTAACATATATATAATATATATAGATAAATATAAGGGTTAACAATGTGAGAGGTAATGACTTCCTTTGCACTTTTTAGAAGGGACGCGCCAGACCATGCCAAGATTCCGGGATCTAATACCTCTTGGGCCAATGCCGTGGATTTATGAAGAAGTTGGGGAAATTAAATTTCATACCATCGCAACTTGGCTTCCGGCGTGAGCGGGTCGTCGTTGGTATTGTATAGGTGTGTAGTAGCGGAATTTTATTCTTATAATGCGGATCAGACAGAGAACTATAACTAATTTTTATATATCTCACTAAAAGATAGAAGGTATGGTTAAAAAAGTATATAAACTTGTGTATACTGTTTGTGCATGCTCACAATATACTTTACGTCGGCTCGACCCCCTATGAGGAATATGCCGTGTACGGTTTCTATAGATTATAGTTTATACATATTAATATGTTTAATTATTGTGCAATAATTCAACACTCAAAAAAGGTTTGTTAAATTTATAATTGAAAAATATATATGTTATATGTTTTCTAATAATAATTACATGGTGGAAAGATAAAATATCCCATTATAGCGCAATGAATATTAGAAAGATCCGCAATGTTTTATTAAACTGTAGGTAAGAAGCTGAGAAAATATAAGAAAACTTATTTACAGGAGATTGTGATTTCCGATGAAAGTATTGAATTATATTGTAAAATGAGCAGTTGGATTAGATATTTTAATTAAATAAATATTAATAAAATAACTCTTTTGATCTGTTGAGGTTTGTGAAGATTTACAAGGTCAATAAAGTATTATCAACAGATATACAAAAAAGATTGTTTATTATGCGGTTATTTACTGTTAATACGCCGGTTTATCGCTAGAGGGAGGTCCTTCACGATGAACATACACTAAGGAATAATATGCAATGGACCTTTGTAAATTAAGTTATCGATATCGAGGACTAAAGGTTAGATTAATTTTTTTATTGAAACATAAAAATAATACATAAATTTGATTATGTTTGCTTTTTTGTTTTTTGACTCAAGTTCTATTTCAGTTTTAGATACGATAATAATATTATTCGTCTAATTATTTTATAAAGCATAGATCTAGTTATAGAGATACAAAAAAATTAAAATATACTCAGAAGTATATGACATCTATTTACACTATGTAAGAAACTAGAGTGTAGTATCATTGCTTTAGAATGGAGTTTAGTATAGTTATTGGTTTATATTTTTATTTCTTATATAGAAATTGTATATTATTATGTTTTGTGTAGAGAATATGAGTTGTAGGGATCTAGAAAAGCGCCATTGAATTGTGGAACTACTCTATGCGAGGGAAGTGGAACCTGGTCGTGTGAAAGAATAACTTGCAGGAAGTTGTGATTTACCTTTCCAACAAGATAAGGAGGATGAAAGGATTGGCTAACTGATTCACCACAATTATATTTTCTTGTTCACTTTTTTCGGATCCCACTTCTGCATATTCCGCACTTCGTGAGTAGATGGTCATTTTTCCAAGAGTGTTTTCTCATGATACGATTCTTCTTGAGTAGATTGTTTCAGGGCTTCTTCTATGAATAGAGGAAGATGGAGGCGATGGCGGCTATTTTAATAACTACATTAATAGGTAAATACAAACAACACCACATGTAGTTATATATATAATATCGAAAAGTTAGAATTAGTATTAGTAGTATATATCTGAATAAAGGTATTATAATAATCTTATGCTATTTAGATATTACAATTAATATGGGATGGAATTAATAGTTGCTCATTGAGTGATATTCATATATTAGTATGAATAATTAGATGTTATATTATAGTATATATATGATTATAATATATAACGGAAGTAGGAATATATTTAAAACTATATTCATATATATTATATATATATATATATGTATCGGTATATATATATTATTATTATATTAAATGATAATAAATAATTTATTAATGTATTATTTAGATGATCATTATAATTATGACATTATATTATATGAGTCGTATTGGGCACCTTGTTCAATACCGCTTGTTGGACGTATTCGTTATCTCAGTTCTATTTTTTAAAAGCTCTTGTTTGTTTTTATACTGTATATAGAGTATATCATTCTTCTAGTGGAGGGTCAGGAAAAAACCACGTTGCTTATAAATTTTGTCTTATGTTGTAGGTAAGGTGATGTGATATTAAGTTCGTGCCTTTGCCAGTGTACGTTTCAAAGTCTGGTAATAGGTATATCCGTAAATTAGTACATACGAGTGAGGTGTCATTACACTTCGGACAAACGTGAGTATATTATCGGTATTGATGACAGTGCTCCAGGAGCGGGGTATCCTAGCAGACCACGTGCCCATCTCTCTTACTAAAGGTGAAGGGGTAGATAGAGGTACATACCGGGCTCTACTGATAACACACCAAAAGTCAACGGTACAATGGGTTCCCAGCGAACGGCGATAGAAGACACAAACAGCTCTCCTGTATATGTACATTTTTGTTTATTAATGCATCGATTGATTTCGACTTGATTTTATTCTAAAATAATATTAAATTCTAATCTATATTTTGAGGTTATATATGTGTTTTTGTAGAATTTTATTTAAATTTTTTTTTTAAATTTAAATGAATAATAATAAAAATAAAAATTTCTAATTCATTTGTTAAGCAATATTTAAACATAAAGGTGAATTGTAGGTACATGAAATAATATATAAATAATTTATACAATATAAGTTCATGAAAACATGAATTGAATCAATAGATCACAAAGAATTTTTATACCACAGAGGAATCTTTTATAATATAGAATATTTTGTGGGGACATAGGCAATGCTCAATGGAAGAAACGTTAGTAAGGAATGAGCTCTAGGCCGTATATATGATTATTAAAATGAAAAAAGAATCATTAAACTTTGCTAAGTTGGTCGTGAAAATAGAAACCATAAGGGCAATTTTTAAAACCTAAATTTCCCTAAATATATATTATAAATTTTAATTCGGAAATTATATAATAATATATACCTCAAATATATTTATAAATTTTATTATTTATATATATATATATACTATCTATATATTTAATGATATATAATATTATATATATATTGTAGGACGAAAAAATTTGACTTTGTGGCCTATACTAAATTGGCTGGACTGGCTGAATACTTTATATAAACTTATAGTTTGGAATTTGTGGGAAAATTCAAAGGAGGGGATTTTTTATTATTTTTTTTTTTTTTTTGCCTTTATTTTCGTCGGAAATATTTGGTTAAAAAAAAAATTACTAATTGGGAGCCTCATTACTAATGAAAATCATCTAAGGTCTTAAAAGGCTTCAGGGATGCCTAAGAAAACAATGAGAAGGGCGTTCTCTCGGACCTTCTGCCAGGTGCTGGAGACGGGGGGACCTTGTCCCCTCTGTCCCCGTCGGCATCGAGCCCCTAAATGGGGGATTTTTTGTTAAAAATATTTGTCAAAGTAAAAGAAACAAAGAAAAAAAAGCCATAACTTAGAGTTTTGCGCATTATGATTCCTAAATCATAGTTTGTTTTACTTGTAGGTGCTGCCGTTAACTCGATATGTTCTTGGTAATATTGAGGAACAAAGCTAAATTTCTGCATAATTATAATTATAAATATAGAAGGTTAATATATTGTATATTAAAATAAAATATGAATAGATTTTATTATTATGATTATAAAGGTATATATATTATATATATATTATAATGATATATATATATTATATATATTTTATATATGGAGGGTTTCAGGGGGGGGGGGGGCATGAACCTTATGTATTAATTTGAGCTAAAATTGTAAGGTAATTATGTTACTACTACTACTGCTAGGCAGCGGAAAGTTGGTAATTTTTATAATTTAGATATATAGTTAAGTAATCTAATAATTCTCCGTGATTTTTGTGCAAGTATTTATTGCAAATTAACAGCATATATTTATCATATATATTTATTAGATAATTATTATTATATATATGATAAAGATTAGTATTATCTATATATTATTGAATATTATATATAATATATATATATATTTATATATATATTATATCAGAGTATATAAATATATATTATTATATATATAATGTGACAGAAGTTCATCCCTTTGATCTTCTCCAGTTTTCGTCATCATCCTTCTTCATTCTTCTCTTTGAAAGTACTCTCGTCCTTTTTCTCTCTCCTTTCTCTCTCCTCTCCCGTGACTCTCGTCTCTGTTCTGCGTGTGTATACCCATTTCTCTCTTTCTTCAGCATATTATATACTATTGAGGGATAAATTGTGTGTTTGTCGAGCTAGGGTGATATTGTGTTATAGGGTTAATATAGTTGCTAGTGAAGTATTAGTTTTTTATAGATTTATGATATAGAATTTGTACTTTAATGTAAAAAGACATTGCGTTTGTTCTTGTTGTTGTTGTAATACGTAGTGTCGACAGGCCAAAAAAATGTATCTCATGTTGTATAATAGGCGTATTATCAGTACGTGACTTTTTTCCCTGAAGGACTTGATCAAGTAAACAGTAAAAGTAAGTGATGGTAATAGATAGTTATTATCCCCAAAAGATGTGAGGTTTCGCACTCCAAGACAGATCATGTTTTTCTCTGGAATAATTCCGCCAAGTGAACTTGATGTTTTTAATTGTTTTTCCTATTGCCAACAAGCGCTACTAGTCGAGGTCAGGGGGATAAGGTATTATCAATCAGAATGTAGAGCTCTCGCGGTGAAGGTGACATTTTTAAAGGAATTGGGTTAATGCGATAAGATAAATGATTTACCCATTCTAGGTGGTT
>JABUQX010129850.1:0-25291 GCA_015478945.1 Trachelipus rathkii
GATTATAGTTATATATGTAATGATATTGATTAATAATATAATCTATAATTATAGTATAGATATATAATATATATATAGTTATATTATATAATTATATATATATTTATATTAATTAATTATAATTATTAATAACTAAAATTAATAGAGATAGAGTAGCCATATCCTAATACATTATACTTCCTATCAGTAAATATTAAAATAAATTTCACAATTATTCTTATTTTTTTTATGTAATCTTGAACATATATTTCTTAAATTCCTTATAAAATATTAGATCACTTGTATAACATACAAATAAATATATACTAAAAGGAATGAATATCAGTTTTATAGTCTCCTTTAAAAAATTATCGATATTTTTTATGTATCGGCATCCCACTATTCTAAAAATCATAATGTATTATTATATATGATATATTTATTCATTATATAATAGATAATGGTCTATTATAATTTACTATTGTAAAACTCCTAACACTTATATATTAAAGTATCCATATGTGCTTGACAAATATGTATAGTTGAAAATAGTGATATATACCATATAACATCATATTAGCCTAATCTTTTTTAAAATCATAAGAGTACCTTTTGGATCATATCGTATTTGATAAGTTATCTGTATGGAGGGTTCCGATACTTGTAGAAAGAAATTGCTTGTCCAAATCTTTTAAATATATATTTTCTATAGTAATTTTTTACTATTTAGTAACTCAAATGGTGTAAAAAGTGATTAGTTTAGATAATATTACATAATATAGTCTATGTCCTCAGTCAATAATTACTCCTAATAACATATTAATATATACTTGTTATAATAATATAGCCTAACTATTAATTGCATTAAAGTAATACAAACTGTATGATAATCTGTTATAAAAAAAATTGTAATTGCAATACGTTAACGACCAGGTCTCGTCACAAGGTGTGTTAATTTTGTTCACGCATAAATAGGGCGCGACATGAATAATTATCTATAGAACGAATAATATGAAGTTCACTTTTAATATAGTGATCCAGATTTTAAATCTATAAGCTGAGACTTAGTTTTACACTTTATATTTGAAATTAGATGCAGCTGTGTAAAAAAATAAAATAAAAAGAATACTGCATATTATACTCAGCTGGTAAAAAAGAAAGTTTTAGGAATGAGCTAAGATGTGACGTCTATACTTCGAGATTTTAGATACATCCGTAATATCTAGTGTTATCGTTACTTTCATTTATGTTCATTTACTCTTGTATTGAACTGTGTATTGAGCGATTCGGTTAATCAAATGGTAATTTATATTTAATAGAATATGACTCAGATATTATTATTGAGTAAGTATTCAGAAATCCAAGAAATATAAATTTTATATAATTAAAACAAAAATAACACTAATATTATTTATTTTATTTATTAACAGTTTAAATATTATAATCTTGATATAAAAGTAATATATAGAAAATTAGATTTATTATTACTTCAATAATATGATAAACTAATAAAAAATATAGTACTGATGAATTAACATTATTTTATTAATTATATATATTTATTATTATTATTAATATATATTATATTATAGTTATTTATATTATTATATATTTATTTAATATTTATTATATTATTATTATTATTATTAATATATATATATTAATATTTATTTATATTATATTATGTTATTATATTATTTTTATTATTATATATTTATTATTATTCTATATTATTATTATTATTATATTATAGATTTATATATTATTTATTATTATTCTCCTGCTCATTATTTTCATCACAAAATATTATTTATATTAAAGTTATATCCTCATATTATGACATTAAATAGACTATTTTACAAATGCTAATTCAAATCAAAATTTAAATTAATCGTAATTATTAATAATTGTTGATTTATCTCTATAATTTTATAAAAAGTATATAATAAATTCTAATTGGTTATATATCACTTATTATAATGTTATATATAATTAGTTAATATATATATATATATAGTATTAATATTTATAGTATTAATATTATTAATTTATTAATATTATTTATATTTAATATTAATTATGTTATATTATAACTTAATATTATATTAATTAATTATATATTAGTAATTATTTTTATTGATGTTAATTATTAGTTATTTAATATTATATAATTTATTTATAATTAGTGATATATTTAATGTAAATATTATATTAATTATTTATTGATAAGTATTATTATTTCTATTTAGAATATTATTATTAATTATTATTATAATTATTAATTATTTTAATTATTATTAGTGATTGATTATATATACATAAAATATTATATTTATTAATTTATATTATTTTATGTATTATTGATTTTTATTGTTAATACACTCTCATCCGTCTTATGTACCATCCTCTCATTCACCTATTCAAATAATGTTTTGGAAGCACGTCTATGCAATTATATATTCATCTTATTCATACGCAAGGTATTGGATGCACAGACATGGTTAATATATATGGTTGATTAAGATAGGATTATTAAATTTGTATGGAAATATCAACAGTAATAATAAGGATATTAGATATGGAGTGTGGAATATATTTGCCAATCTATATAATTCTATATTTGGTTCACGGTGTACTCATGATTTTATCACGACTCTTCTTAGTCTGATTGGACGTTCGGGTGGATAATATAGGTGAGTATCTGAGAGGTATTATTACGCAGGAGTTGGTTAATGTTTTCATCTCGGATACAGTCTTTGCCAGGGTACGGGTATATAGAAATAAGAGTATTTAAGCACTAATAAATTCGTCTCGCATTCACTAAGAGAATTTAAGGATTTTCACATGTGGGACTGAGTAAGTACAGAGTCATTAGTGTCCTATGTGACTCTTTTAGTGACCTCGACCCTCTTATTCATCAATAGCCGGGTGATAAATAGAGAACACCTATCAGATAATGTAGTAATGCATGATTACTCACTCCATTTACAAATTGCGAGTATTTAGTATACCCTGTATACTGGAGATGCTAACTTGAGAAGTAGATGGAATAAAAAGTATACGCTCGAGTGATTTTAAACAGAATTCTCACTAGTTATCTTTGAGTGCCGCCATATAGCTAACCGTTTTGTGATGATTTAGTATTTACTCTCATATATAATGAATTCTTTTTTTTATTTTATTGTTATATAGTGTGCCCCAGAATGTTTATTTGTTAGTAGTATATTTATGAATAAGAGATGTAGTACGAGAAGATGCCCGTCGAGTAAAGAGTGATATATAGGAAATGTATTTATGATATAAGTTGAGTCTTTAGTATATATGGGAGAGATTTGTAGTGATAGATTGGTATTTTTATAAGAATTAAATTCACTAGTGAGTTTAGTAGAACGATCTCACTCACCCAAATTCTTGTATCCAGATATCATGACTTCATGTAGTATAGATTAATGTAACTCGGATAGGATTTAGAATGTGACTCGAGTGATGCATATCTAGAAGTAAAATGTAGGGAGCTATAAACATTGATTAAATTAGCGTATTTAAGAATTTAGATAGGTTTACGATCTATCAGTGTACTATTTAGTTGTATTTATTGTTTAAGTGTATTTTAAGTTTTTTAGAAAAGGTGATTATAATTGGGTATTATACTTATTAAAAGATATACAGGAACCTTTTCAACTATTAGTAGAGACAAGACAGAAATGCTGTAAAACGTGAAGCCTCTGCGTCTTAAAGGATAAGTGATTTAGGAGGAATTTAACCCTCTCAATTCTTCATTACAGCCGAAATTGAGCGGATTCTTGAAAAGAACCTATGAACATTTAAGTTTAACAAAAGAGGGAGTGAAACCCTCAAAGGAGGAAGTTTTGGAGAAGACAGTTGTGACGCGTTGCCATTAAGTTATTCCATTACGTTCAAATATAGTCTTTTGGTATATTAGTTTACAAGCCCCATCTATACGTCAAGATTCTCTCTCCCTGGATTCTCTAATGTGGAGCTGTTATAAACCATTAAAAATTCTGTTATATAGTTAGTAAATTACTGTTCGTGAGACCAATGTAGTAACTTCTGAGTCGCTCGTGATATAGTCGAGTTAGTCAGTGTAGCTCGTAATATCGTGAAATGTAAATTATTTGAATGAGATTCCATATATGATGGTATTATGATTCATTATTATAGAACTCTAATTATTTAGGTTAATAGGTTAGTGTAAGTATAAGAGTTTTAAAAGTATTCAATTATGATAATATGTAATATATTTATCTCAATTTACGGCAGTTAGTAGGACTTATTTGATGTTTTAGAAAATAGTGATCATGATGCAGCATCTCCTAATTTTTATGAATTTAGTTGGACAATTCATTGCGCGCTTTTCCAACACTGTAGGGAAAGTGCTTAGTATTGAGGCATAGAAAAATAGTTGAACGAGGGGCCGGGGTCAGCCACAGCGAAGCACAACTCCGTCATAGAAGAGCTTGAGGAGACGTCCAGTCCGGGGCCAGCCCGCCTTCTTTATCATCATAGATTTCAGAAGCCCAATGCACCGCAAAAGTAATCACAGGCAAAGAGATTGGACTATATGATATATTATATATAATTATAATAATATAGTAGTATACTAACTATAATCTACTAATAGATAGCTTCTTTAGTTTAATGTTATATATTTATTCCTGTTTTATATTTAATATTATATTACTTATATCTTATATTATAACTTATATACTAGTTTAATATAATGAATTATTGATTAATTATTGGTAACTTTATTACAAATATTAATTATATTAGTTATTAGCTTACATTTTTAATTGGGTTATGCCGATTTCTACTGTATGAGTATATGTGCTGTTATATCTTAAATAGTTAATCAAAATTAATTATTGTTATTAAGATAGTATTATTATATTGAGACTCGATATTTATTGGTTTGTTATTATATTATTGTTATGGCTATTGAAAATACCGGTTGTCACTTCGTAAATTAAATATTGGCTTATTATACACGTAATTAAATAGATACTATCTTAAACTAAATGTTCCTAGTATTTCAATTCAATCTTTACTTAGTATTATATCCTCTATAATTATATGGTGGTACCTTAATCAAGCGTAAACCCAATACAGCAATAAGTGTACGCTACAAATATTACTGACTTGAGATCACAGAGCAGAATTAACCCTGGTTAATTCTGTACTAGTTGACTACTTACGTTGTTATACGTTCGGCAGAGTTTGTTTCCGGGTAGGCCAGCTCGTTGAAATTAATCTTACAGTAGAACTTAATAAGACACTCAAATAGTTAAGTCAACATTACGAATATATGGATTAGAAGGCACACTAATGCAACCTTATCTAACTTAAACATTATCCTACCTAAATGAATTAAGGAAATCTTATATCAGATTAGTAACTTTATTTAAGACAGAACACGCTTTGATAAATGGTACAAAGAATTAGATAATCCTACCAATTCATTTTATATAGTCCACTTACCGTACCTATTTCGTAAAACACCTTAAGCTGTATAATATATATAATATTATAATATATATTATATATTATTAATATTATAGTATATATATTATTATTAGTATGATTATATAATATTAAAGTATATATATATTAGTATTAATATATTACTATTATATAATATATAATATGATTATTAGTTAGTATATATTAATAGTACCTCTATATTCAGTATAGCTCACACAATATTCCACTATTGGTTATTTAAACTAAGCATCCCACATTTATTAGATAGTTAATCAATAATCCGTAATTCCACAGATTCCCCAACATCCTATCGTTATCTAATGATTTAAATAACATCTCACAATTAGTTATTTTTTTATTGTATAAATTCTCACTCTTACTCATCAAAAGAATGTTCCTCAACTTTATTAATTCCCTTATTGTCCTCCTATCGCAAATGCCTATATTTTAATATCGGAAATATTAAAAATATAAAATAAAATAATTTGATTATACTTTAGAATTTAGTGAAATTCGGGAACACATATATCAGATGTATATTGACATATACAATATTATTTTTGGTTCATATAGGAATGAATAGTATATGATATTATCATAATTCCAGGGTTGGAGTAAAAAGTATTTACTTAATGGATTACCTTTATACCTCATGCCCTTTATATGTGAATAGCTTATTCGAGTTACGAACTTAAAAAATAGTCTCTACTTGATAATAATCAATGTTCTCATAACATAATTGAATTAATTACAGAGTCATAATAATAACATTACTGGATAGGTTGACTTTTAATACCTAGATTTATTGAAGTTAATGCTGTATGCTATAACCAGCTGATGGCATAAGATCCAAAATGACAAAATATACTTCATATGGAAACATTTGCTCTTCTTAATATTTGCTCATATTCTCTCAATGAACTAATCTATCAGCGAGGGCAAACAACAATTCTACGCTTCGACGGTTTTCACATCATTTTCTTTTCTCTTTTTTGTGTATTGTTTTTTTTTTCGTGCTTTTTTCCATTACCCTTTTTTTGTTTTATTTTCCTGGGTATGGTTCAACACAGACTTTGTCAATAGCCGTTATAACGCGGATTCGAGTAAGCTCAGTACAAGATATCATTTCTTATTCTTCAAGCATCACAGCAAATATGGGCTTAATTTGCATTTCTCGGAGTCTTCCAATAATTCTGCCACTACCAATTTCATTTGGTCAGTACGTAATGCTTCGCCACAGTTAACAAATAGTTTTACTACAGCTGTTTCCGTTGATTCGATAAGTTCTTACATTTGTTGGCATTCCCCGGTCTTTCATTTACAGAACGCTCCTGCCAGGATAATAAAGTAGACAGAGCTTGCAACGACCACGAAGCCATAGTTGTACCTAACAATAGTCCCTGGAGATGGCTTTGCGATTCAGTCGATTGACACTATGAAGACAGAGCGATTCATGAGTGTACTAATTACGAGACAGTGTGAAAAACTCGCTACCTTATTGATGCCGACATTACTGTAACTCTCGGAATTATTACTCCATATTCAGTGACCGAGATCTAAATGGAATTCAATATGAGAGATATAGTTATATAATTAGAAGCAAGCGTAGCACCAGTTAATTTACTTAGTGGTTGGTATGCATCTTTTAGTATTACCTTAGAGAATCAACCTGAGAGAGTTAGTGATTTACTTCAGATACCGCACTAGAACAACGTTTAATTAGACAAAATGACATTATGACCTACATGGTATGCCATTAAATATTCATTTAGCCATCTATTATCTACATCTCACCATAAAGTATATAAGATAGGAGTTAATATTGCAATCATTATATTTAGAATTAGCACTATAATAGAGTTAGCAGGAAGCATACTAGCAGATGCCTTTCCAGGGTGTTGGGGGTTTGAGTTACTGTAAACACTCTGCATCATTCCAGACCAATTGGAATGATCTTTTCCTGGAAATGACCAGGACAATTGCCAGAGAATATCAATTTTTTTGATATTTTTACCAATTCATTCTATTTTTTTGAAATTGATATCCTGCAGAAGATTTCTGGAGGATCTGTACTCTTCGATCGAAACATGGGTAATGTTCTTTATAGCAGTGTCTGTAACATTATTTCTCGGAACAGTGGGTTGTAATTTAATTTCTGGTATTACAGCAGTAATCATTCCCATACCGTGAAAGGTATTATTTCCATCTAATGTACGAATGTTGTGATCGACGTTGTCTGCTGCAAACAGTAATGCACTATTATGTCACATCCAGTGAAAATCGGCTACTTGCTATTGCAGCATCCCTTTCGAATTAATAACTTCTGTGTAGGAAGAACAGAAACCCAGATGATGGAGGACATCAATAATATATCGTGATCTGAAGTTGTGATGCATTTGAATAGCTACACCTATCTGCAATGGACATATCAAAGCTCTTGGACGTACATCTTGCATTATACTCTGGCCTATAGCACCAACTTTTGTCGAAACATCTTTTCCCGCAAACATTTTTGTACACCTTAAGCTGCCAGGGAGGTAATCAATACTTTTATCGGTAGTGAGAATATCTGTTGATGCATATGTAAATTTATCTGCCTTGTCATAAGCTTTTACATCACTCTTGATTAGTCTTGCAGCTGCCTCTATTATGTGTGTGTATCTTTTGTAATTCAGGATCACCGTCTTTTGACTTTGGATATTAGGATCTAAGAATTTCATCAGCAGTTTCTTTTAATGTTACTATGTCAGCCTTTCCACTTTCACCAGATATTATAACACTTGCACCATAATGTTCTACAATCTTTCTTTTCATGTGTCTTCGGTCATAGGCTTTACAATCACTTGCTTGCAGATACTCTTCCATTTTTAAAATAAGTGCGGACGAAGTAATTGGTTTTGGTATGACATTCTAAGTAAGGCACACGTTCTTAAGAAAGTTCTTCTTGTTCTTACATTGATGAGGGCCTTGTTGATGCTCTTGAGGACTGCTTGTGCTATTCTTGGAAATATTTTTCCCCCATAATATTGTGTAGAAAATTTGAAGCACATGTGCCGGTGATGAACAATTCGTGCATGTAGATTGAAATAATATTCATGCGCTCTTTACCAAAAGATCATTTATGACAGGCATTTGATTTGATTAGTTTCACGTAAATTCGGCTGTTCGTATTTAAATTGAATCTGTTTTGTTTGTATTTCCAGAAGAAATCGACTCTAGTTCCACAGACAAGCAGTTTAGTTTGGGGCGAAAAATGTCCTTAGCTAAACGGTAAACTTATCTTTCCCGGATGCATATATTGAGTGTCTGATAGTTTTTTTTTATGTGTTTTTTTTTGCCCCAAGATGTGTCTGAACGCAGGGGGCTTTTGCTTGTTGTCTTCTCTATGGGCTTGCTGTTTGGATGTTTGGAGAAAACTTTTTGTTTTGACTGCATGCTTCTTTATGTTTTAAGCTATGTATAAGAGCACTTTTGTTTGTCTTTTCTTTCACTAATTCTTGTTTCTTTCTTTCCAGAGGTAATAGGATGGTCGTATTTGGCCAATAGATAATCTAATAAGTAAACAGAATAGGGAATTGTGTGGTTTCCTCTGTAGGAGGAACATAGGTGCGGAGGAATAGGAACCACGAAGAGAACACAGGGTTCACTATCCGGACCCGGGGAATGTTTCCTGGGTTTTCATAGTAGAGTGTATATTCCCTCCCATTTATTTAATGTAGTATTTATATCCTGTTTTATAGTATAGCTACAGTGGTAGCTAATAAACAAAAGTAACCTTTGATTTCTATTAACCTGAATAAGAGTGGAATTCGTCATCAGTGTAACATAGGTGGGTATTATTACGTTTGGTAACCTTAGTATAGGACCGTTTTTAAACAGTTGTAGCAGAGCGTATTTAGAAGCTACGCTCTTAAGGGATTGTTGAGTCCAATATGGGCGATAAAAAGGGTGATAAGGGTGAAAGTGTAAGTAGAAGGTTGTGTCCAGTGTTTAATGGAGAGGGGGTTAATCCCAATGAATATGAGTTGTGGAAGAAGAGAGTAGAGTGGTGGTACTTAGTGAAGGGCAAAAACAGTAAATGTCCTGCAGGTGAAATCATGTTGAGTCTGGGCGAAAAAGTTTTTGAGACTGTATGTGATTTGAAGTTACAAGAACTTGAGAAGGATGAAGGTGTGAAAAAGATTTTGTCTGTGCTGGATGAGAAGGACTGGAAAGAGGAGCAAAGGGATAGATATGATAGAATACTGGAATATTTTTATGTAAAAAGGAAGCACAATGAAAGCATAAGATAGTATGTGAATAGATATGAGGTTATTGAGAGCAGATGTAAGATGGTTGGAAAAATTGATTTGGGTGAAGACTTATAAGTGCACTTGTTAGAGGGTGCAAATGTGGATAGAATGCAAAGGCAGATGGTGTTTGCATATTGTGGAAAAGGTGAGTGGATATTTAAGAATTTTAAGGAGGCTTTACTGGTGGTCTGTGAAGGGATAGGAAAAAGGAGAATGAACCTGGTGGCATAAGTGATGGGTGAATAATGATAGGAGACAAGATGAGTTGGAAGAGAGAAAGAATCAGGTTTCTGGTGGGGATAAAAGAACGAATAGAAGGAATAAGTATGAACAGATAATGAAGTGTGTAATATGTAGTTCGATATACCATTTTGCTGCTGCATGTCCGAAGAATATACAGAATAATAGAAAAACGGATCTGAGGGTAAGAGAAAGAGAACCTATGGAGAATGATAAGAGACATGCAAGTGAAGAAAATAAGAAAGATAAAAGGCGGATTTTTTTGAATGATGGTACAAGAGAGAGTGAGGAAATTGATGATGAATATGAGGCAATCTGTGTCATTATAGATACTGGTTGTTCGAAGAATGTGATTGGGGAAAAGTGACTAGGCCGTTTGATAGGTAGTTTGAGTGACGATGAGGTAAAAGGTATGAAAGATTCTATTGAGGGGGGAGACTAAGTGGAGAGTTATGTTTTTTGGTGAAACTATGTTATAAAGTGTGACGAGATTGATTGTTCTTGTGTTGTATAAAGGTAGAAAGTTTTTTGTTGAGATGAATTAGTGATAGGGGCAATCCTGGTTATTGGGGTATGAGTTTTAAAATCTGTGTGAGAATAAAGGTGAAACAATAGTATAGGGCTATGTGAATTGATGTATGGGAGGTACAGTGTAGGTACCTAAGGGTACACCTTAAGGATACGATTTAGGGTGGAGTGAGGAGGAATGTTGGTGGGTATGTATGCAAGTGGTGTTTACAAAGTGAAGAGAGGGCAGAGAGAGGGTAATTAAGAATGACTTGCACATACATTTGTAATCCTAGTAAAGGTAGATTTATGGGACTTAATGAGAACGATTATGGGGATGAATTGGAGGAAATGAAGAGTGTCAATGATAAAAGATGTATGATATGGATATGATGAATGTATTAGTTGTTTTAAATTTTCAAGACATCAAGATAGTCGCAGTGTGGTTTTCACTAGGCATGATGGGTTTCAATGAGACAGTGCATGGATTCTTGGTGAAGATAGCAGGTGCAGAGATTTTGTGATGTGGATCTTGAAGCAGTTTTTGTAAGAAGTTGGGTGAGGAGTAAAGAGCCAAAGGAGATTGTGAGGGCAATATTGGAGAAGTGGGTCAGTGTTTTTGGGGCTCCTGATAAGTTTTTGAGTGACAATGGGCTAGAGTTCCAGAACGAAGAGATGAAAAACCTATGTGAATGATTTAGTATAGTGCAGTGGTCAACTGATGTAGAAAGCCCATGGAGTAATGGACAGTGTGAGAAGATGGTGGGGCTGCTCAAGGATGCTATGAGGAAGATGTTCGACGAAGGGGCAGAAAAAAGGGTGAGTTTATATTGGGCGGTTTCAGCGAAAAATAGTATGTTGAATAAAAGTGGTTATTCGCCAAACCAGTTAGTATATGGAAAAAAACTGCAGGTTCCCGAATTATACAGATGAAAGTGAGGAAAGTTAAGGGGTGTTAGGATAGAAAAGTGAAATGTTGTTAAATCATTTGAAGGCATTACAATTGGGAAGAAAAATACACATTCAGAAGGAATCAGATGAAAGGATAAAAAGAGCTATGAAGGGCCAAATACGAGAACATCATCTGGAAGTGGCTGAAATAGGTGACAGTGTATATTATAAGAGAGAAACGGATAAACAGTGGAGGGGCCAGTAAAAGTAATCGGCAGAGATGGTAAGACTGTCATTGTCAAACACAGTGGTACTCTAAGGGACGTATCGAGGTTACATAACTAGATTAGCAGGGATACCATAAGAAGTGACGGATATTGAAAGTGAAGAGGAAGAGAAGGATGACGTTATGGAACAACATGAGAGGAAAAGTGTGTTTGAAGATGAATTTGAGGAATACGAAGTGGTGAGAGCACCTGTGGAGCCTGTAACGGAGGAAAGTGAAAGGGAAAGTAGAGGAAACAGAAGAGAGGAAGATCAGAGGAAGTTGAGGGGAGAGAAGGGTGGAAAGAAAAGGTGGGAAAGAGGTACAAGTGTACGAATAAAGATACAGAGGAAAGGTTGGATGAATAAATAATATTGAGTAGGGCTGGTAAAGCAACAGGTAAAAAATGGAGCAAATAGCTTTAACATTCAGAATGTGGACAGTGGAGAGTGTAAATGGATTGATTTTAATGATTATAAGGATGTGGAGTGTATAGAGGACCAGGAAGAGGTCTGGATTGGTAATTGGGAAGATAAGAGGGTTTTACAGGCAAAACTTAAAGAAATTGAGAATTAAGGTTTGAAGGACGTATATAAGAGAGTAAAAGATGTTGGTCAAAGAAAATATCTGTGAGGTGGGTAATAACAGACAAGATAGTAGGAGGAAAGGAAATATGAAAAGCAAGATTGGTAGCTAGGGCTTTGAAGAAATGAGTGATCTTATGACTGAAGCTTTTCGACGTGCTCTAGGGGAAGTGTTAAGGTTCTGTCTAAGTATGATGATAAAGCGTGAAGAGGTGGATATAATCAATCCAATTGACATAAAACAACAATATAGACCGGGGTGCATAATGTATCACACCTCCAAAGGAAGCAAAAGAGGGTGATTATATTTGGGAATTGAGAAAAACAGTGTATGGGTTAAATGATGCTGCTAGGGCATGGTATGACAAGGTGGTTGCTGTGATTATAGAATTGGGGGATGTTAGAAGTAAGTTAGAGCCTTTGTTGTTTTGGTGAAAGAAGAATGATAGGTTGATAGGAATAATGTGTACACATGTGGATGATTTTTGCTTTGGTGGGTCTGATAGTTTTCTTGATGATGTGATAAGACGTATGAAAGAAAAACTGGAAATAGGATCAGAGGAACAACAGGGTTTCAATTACATAGGAGTAAATATACACAATGAAGAGAATGGTGTGTGGTTAGAACAAGAGAAGTATATGGAGGGAATAAACGTACCTGATAATCGAGAGTATTATGGTAATAGGGACATGGAAGAGAATGAATTGACCTTGTATAGATCTCTGGTGGGTCAAATGAACTGGTTATGCGGGCAAACGAGGCCGGATCTTTGTTTTGCTGTGAGTGATAGGAGCAGGTATTTTAAAGGTGGAAAAGTGGAAGAAATGAGAAAACTGATTGGGACTGTAAGGAGAATGAAAGGTGAAAAAATGGGAATCTGGTTGGCGAAATTAAGAGGTAATGTGGAAATGGAAGTGTTTACAGATGCGTCGTATGGGATGGAAGGCAGAGTGTATCCTCAGGTGGGTTATATTGTGTCGATAAAGGATGGAAGTGGGAATAGGTGTCCTATTGTTTGGAAGTCAAAATGTGTGCGTCGAGTAGCGAGGTCCACTATTGAGGCTCAGGCGATAGCTATTGTAGAGGGAGCGGAAGCAGGTATACATGTGGTGAACTGTTGGAGAGAGATTTTCGGTGGAGTAAAGTTGAAAGTAGTGATGTACACTGACAGTAAAACGCTTAAGAATGCTGTACATTCTGCAACGCCTGTTGGGAGCAAAACTTTGAGAACGGATATCATGTGGATGAAGCAACACTAAGAGGATGGAGATATAACGAAAGTGGAATGGGTGAGCACGAAGGAACAGGTGGCTGATGTGTTTACCAAAAGAAGAATAGATGTAAGGAGTATAAAAGAATATGTTGAATTAATAATAATAATTATCTACCTTGAAAGTTTTTTATGTTTTTGTTTTTTCAGCATGTTGTCTGCAACCAGGCTTTTGCTTGTCGTCTTCTCTAACTGGGCTTGCTGTTTGAATGTTTGGAGAAGAACCTTTTGCATTGACTGCATGCTTCTTTATGTTTTAAAGCTATGTATAAGAGCACCTTTTTGTTTGTCTTTTCTTTCACTAATTCTTGTTTCTTTCGTTTCAGAGGTAATGGGATGGTTGTATTTGGCCATAAGATATTTAATAAATAAACATTAAAGGGAGTGTGAGGTTTCCTCTGTAGGAGGAACATATGCCGGGAGGAATATGAACCATAAAGAGAGCACAGGGTTCACTGTCCAGGCCCGGGAAGGGTTGCCTGGGTTTTCGTAGTGAATGTATATTCCCTCCCATTTATTTAAAGTAATATTTATCTCCCTGTTATATCTTATAGCTACAGTGGTAGCTAATAACAAAAGTAAAGTTTCATTTTACATAAGAGGGGAATTCGCCAACAGAGTAACATAGGTGGGTGTTATTACGTTTAGTAATCTTTATTATAGGACCGTTTTTAATCATACCTTTTTTAACCAAGACTGGAGGTAAGGTGCGTGCCATGCACTGGATACAGAAAAGTAGTAGAAGAACATGACACAAGTCGAAAAGAAAGCCCAGCTTTACCGCCTCCTTTATACCTATTAGTGAGAACTCGTCGCAGTCAGAAAATCCACCCTACAACTTCACGGGAACGCGACGGACCCTCACTATGGCATATCGTCAGTGTAGGGTTCATCCCTTGGCCCAGGTGGGCCACAACTATACCCCTCACAAAACCCCGCCATTCACTCCTATTATGCACCTTTCTTCTCGCCTCTGCCAAACTCACATTTCTCTCCTCCAGACATTCCTTCACTGACTCAATCCACTTTTTCTTCGGTCTCCCAGCCGGTCGATTCCCAACACACTCACCACTATACATCCACTTAACCAACCGACTATCATTCATCCTTTCCACATGACCAAACACATCTCAACATACTTTCAATAATAATAATAATAATAATAATAATAATAATAATAATAATAATAATAATAATAATAATAATAATAATAATAATAATAATAATAATAATAATAATAATAATAATAATAATACAGGGTTCACACTAAAATTTTGAATTTGATTTCCCTGACTTTCCCTGACCAAATCTGCAAATTTTCCCTGACCAGCGTGTTCGTTATTTTTGGTGTATAAAATATCTATTAATTATTATTGCAGCCTATTTACTCAGTTCATACATTAAATTATTGAAAATTTACTTTAGAAATTGTTCATCATCAAGGATGAATTAAAAAAATTTAGTAATAAACCTATACCTTACCCATAGCCGTCCAAAGCACTCCTTTTATCAAAAGTAAACAGTTTTATTTATACAAAAAGAAAATAAATTAAAAGTTTACATTAATAGCCTAGGTGAATAACGTCCACTGTGATCACAAAAGTTCTAAATGGGGAGATTTAGGTTAACTTTTTCTTCTCAAGCATTTGAATTTTTGATTTTATAGCGGCTTCTTCTGTTAAAGCCTTCAGTTTTAACATCTTTCTCTGCTCTTCAAGTTTATTGATCTGTATGGATAATATTCTTTTTCATCTCATTCTCTTCTTTTTCTTTCTGTTTTGACTCTTTGAAATGTTCTCATATCTTCTATGGGCAGCTCTTACATTTGTCAACATTTTTTGAGTGATAGGAACTTTATGAATACTTTCATGAGATCTTATAGAATTGTGCACTGTTCTTTGAGAAATCAGACTATGTTCTTTCAGATTCTCCACTAAAATTGCTTAATTTATAGAAAACCCTCCTTCCACTGTCGCATTTCCATGCGAAAATATCAGTCCTAATTTAATAATTTGCCACAATTCCGCATAACATTGATTCTCAGGTGCTATAGAAGAAAAAAAACTCATCAAGTCTCTTAGAATCTTAGAAGGACAATCACCATCCAAAAATATTTTGAATTTTAATTCAAGGGTAGAATGAGCTTCACTGCAAAGTAAGAGTATAGTGCTTTTTCTTTCTCAGCAACAGAATCTGTGATTCAGTTATTGGTGTACAATGCCTCTAGCAATAAATCAAATCTTTGTTTCCCTTGTTCTGGCTGATGAAAAACTATACTAGGATCCAATGATGAGAGCCATTGGACAGGCTTGTACTTCAGAGGATATCTTTCTAATATCTTTTCTGTCATTTTGATTTGCACAGTCTGGCATTCAAGTTTGTCATGTAACATTTTACTGGACTTAAGAAATCTTTCCATAATATTAAGTACGAGACATTGTAAATCTGTGAACAGAAATGAACCAAGGTTCAGTTTGACGTCCAACCACTGGTCGTTAAAGTTAAGTTTTTTTTTTGCTTGAAGTCATTTTATAAAAAAAATAATAAATACCTTCAACTGCACAAAAATCAAAAAAATCCCTTCGTCAAACCTCAAAAAAAAAACACCTCAAAAAGTATAATTCCCTAAAAAGAAAAAGATATAAACAGATTAAGTCATAAGTCATACAGTCTAAAACACATCCATATACCAATCACCTTCAATCGGAAGGATAAACTTGGAACAACTTCTACGAACAGAATAGGAATAGTAGGTAATAGTGAACTAAAAATAGAAAGAAACAGGATAGAAGTAGATTTATGGAATGTCATTCCTCGCCCATCCTTTTCATTCCCTTATCAAATACATCTCTCATTCCACAATTATACAGTAAGGAAAAAAAATATATCAAAAATATGTAACTTGGTCCATGGATCATTCTTCATATGTTTGGAAATTTTAAAATTTCCCTGACTTTTTGGAATTTCCCTGACTTTCAGCATATTTTAAAACGTTTCCCTGACTTTCCCTGACCAATTTTTTTCCCTGACTTTCCCTGACTTTCCAGAAAGTGTGAACCCTGTAATAATAATAAAAATAATAATAATAATAAAATAATAATAATAATAATAATAATCATAATCATAATAATAATAATAATAATAATAATAATAATAATAATAATAATAATAATAATAATAATAATAATAATAATAATAATAATAATAATAATAATAATAATAATAATAATAATAATAATAATAATAATAATAATAATTTAATTAGAGTAATTTCTATATCATCGATTCATGTTTCATACCAGTTTAATGATGTTCTGTACTTATGAATTAAACTATACCCAAATGCTGCTAAAAAACTTGTTTTCCTTACAGGGAATCTTGATTGTAACATACTAATCAATTAATAGTCTATCAACTAAATATAGGAGTATATATATATATATATATATATATATATATATATATATATATAAGTCTATATATATATATATATATATATATATATATATATATATATAACTATATATATATATATATATATATATATATATATATATATATATATATATATATATATATATATATATATATATATATATATATATATATATATATATATATATATATATATATATATATATATATATATATATATATATATATATATATATATATTTCATAATATACTATATATATATATATATATATATATATATAAAAATAATATATATAAATTTGTACAGATATCTATATATATAACATAACAACTATAATAATATAATAATATATATATCTTATATATATATATATAATAATATATATATATATATATAATATAATATATATATATATGTATATATATATATGCTATATATATATATATATATATATATATGTAATAACCATATATATAGCTGTATATATATCAACACCAGAATTTACATTCAGTTCCAAGGGATTGGAGGAGAGCGGTAATAGTACCCTTATATAAGGGTAAGGGAGAAAAGGGGAACTGTAGAAATTATAGGGAAATAAGTTTATTGAGTGTTGTAGGGAAGATATATGCTGGTATTTTGGTCGAAAGAGTGCGTCGAGTGACTGAAGGACTGATTGGTGAAGAACAAGGTGCGTTTAGGAGTGGTAGAGGATGTGTGGATCAAATATTTACATTGAAACAAATGATTGAGAAAATGAGGAAGAAGAATAAATTGTATTAAGGTTTTATGGATTTGCAACAGGCGTATGATAGAGTTAATAGGGAAGCTTTATGGCAGGTGTTAGTGATATATGGTGTTGTTGGTGGTAGGCTTCTGAATGGAATCAAAAGTATGTATGACGATAGTGAAGCGTGTGTAAGAATAAATGGTGTCAATGGTGATTGGTTTAGTATTAATAGCAGAGTGAGACAGGGTTGTGTTATGTCTCCTTGGTTATTCAATTTGTATATGGATGGGGTTATGAAAGAATTCGAGGTGGGGATGGCAGGAAATGGTGTTAGAATGATGGAGAATGGAGATGAGTGGAGGGTGCCCTACCTATTATATGCGGATGATTTGGTTCTGTGTGGCGAATCTGAAGAGAGTTTGAGAGGATTGGTAGAGAGATTTGGCAGGGTGTGTAAAAGGAGGGGCTTGAAAGTAAACGTAGATAAGAGAGTAAGGTTATGGTTGAGTGAGAAACAGTCCTCAGTGTGGAGTTATGTTAGATGGTGAGCAGCTGGAACATATGTCTGAGGTTTAAATATTTAGGGTATGTTGGATGAGAGAAGGGAACGGATGATGCAGAGTGTATTGGAAAGTTGTGAATGGCAGGAGGTTGCTGGTGCAATTAAAGCGTTGGTGAATGTAGGGACTAAGTCTTGAGTGCGCTAGGGTCTTACATGAGGGTATGTTGTTACCTGTGCTATTGTATAGTAATGAGAATATGGTCTGGAATAAGAAGTATAGATCTAAAGTTCAATGTGTTCAGATGGACAATCTTAGGGGCATGCTAGGTGTGAGAAGAATTGATAAATTGAGGAATGTGCGTATTAGAGAGTTGTGTGGTGTGAAGAAAGAGGTAAATGAGAGAATAAATGAAAGTATGTTGAGTTGGTTTGGTCATGTGGAAAGGATGAATGGTAGTCGGTTGGTTAAGCGGATGTATAGTGGCGAGTGTGTTGGAAACCGACCGGCTGGGAGACCGAAGAGAAAGTGGATTGAGTGGGGGAACGAATGTCTTTAGGAGAGAAATGTGAGTTTGGCAGAGGCGAGAATAAAGGTGCATAATAGGAGTGAATGGCGAGGTTTTGTATGGGGGCATGGTTGTGGCCCACCTGGGCCAGGATGGAACCGCCATTGACTTGATTTACCATAGTGAGGGTCCGTCGCGGCCCTATGAAGCTCTAGGGTTGATTTTCTGTCTGTGACGAGTTCTCACTAATTAATTAATGGTAAGGCTGGGCTTTCTTTTCGACTTTTGTCATATTCTTCTACTGCTTATCTTTTCCGATGCATGACACGCACCTTACCCCCAGTCTTGGGGCAAATAGGAAGATAAAGAAAAGAAGAAAGATATATATATATATATATATATATATATATATATATATATATATATATATATATATATATATATATATATATATATATATATATTATATATATATATATATATATAATAATTTTTTTCTCTATATATATATATATATATATATATATATATATATATAATAGTTTCATGAGTCTAACAAGGGCCGGCATATAAAAGGGAACTACTTAATAAAATCCACCTGTTACTATATTCTCATGTTTTTGCAATATTGGGGAGAAAATCAAATTAATAATAGAATTTAATATTTATATATACACTTTATTATAGAGTATATATGTTAATTTTTATCACTGTTATGAGTCCATAGCGATTTTGCGCTTGTGGTTGCCAAGATAAGGTCTGATTATTAAATATATTAAAACATAATTACGCATGAAACTTCTATAACAAGAGCAACTGAAATTATAAATACAAAAAATTATTTCTTTAAGTGGGACAATAAAATTCTTTTTCTTTCTTTCTTTCTTCAGCTTCCTCTTTGCCCCAAGATTGGGGGTAAGATGCGCTAACATCGGAAGAAAAGCAGTAGAAGAATATGACAAACGTCGAAAAGAAAGCTCACCCCCCTCTGTACCATTAATTGGTGACTCGTCACAGACCAAATCTACTAGGCATCGTGACGGACCTCATATCAATCATCAATGTGGGGTTCATCCTGGCCCAGTGGACCACCGCAACCATGCCTAACCCGCCGTGCTCTATCTGCACCTTTGTTCTCGCCTCTGCAAACTTCTCGCTTCGAACGTTTGTTCACCGACTCAATCCGCCTGTTCTTAGCCGGTCGGTTCTTACGCTCTCATACTCCGCCCAACGGCCGTAAATCGCCACGCGACAAACCTCTCAGCTGCTTCATTTATTCTCATTGCTAGCTTCGCACAGCTTTCTGTGTTCCGGTAATTCTTTCACACCTGGCATGCCTAGTCCCATCTGTGAACAGAACCATAATGCTGCAGGCTGCTGCCCGTGAACTCTAGGCAATTGCCACATCTGGCGCTGGCACCAACCTATCCGTCCTGCCTAATGTTAAACTCGAACACTAACGGCTAGCAAATCATCTATAACTCACGGTGTCTGTACGTTGCGAACCATGCCTGCCTCTCAAGCTCTCTTTCGAACTCGCCACCAATTCAAATCATCTGCGCACAATAGGTAAGGGCCTCCACCATTCTCATCATTCTAACACCATTACCTGCCACCTCCATCTCTTTCATAACCCCATCCATATGCACATTGAATAACCAGGGAGGACGTAACTGGCCCTGCTCCGCTATTAATCCTAAACCAATCGCCATTGACACCATTTATTCTTACACACACTCCACTATCTTTGCATTCAGCCACCAACACCATATATCAACAACACCTGCCATACACTCTATTAACTCTGTCATGCGCCTGTTGTAAACCAAGGCTAAATATGGCTTGTTCTTCTTCTCCCCTCGACCTATCATTGTTTCAATGTAAAATTTGATCACATCACCTGGCGCGCAACCTTCACCAATCATTTCGATCGCTCGACGCGACTTTACAGCGCTCAATACTTATTCCCCTGTTTCTGCAATTCCCACGCACTATACAAGGTATATTACCATCTCCTCCATCCTTGGAGACTGCTACCCTCCATAAACGCTTTATTACACAACTTCCAAATCATCAATCACCATCTCGCCTCCGCTCTTGATCATTTCACTAGTAATTTCATCTATACCTGCAGATTTACCATTCTTCAACTTTCTCACCTCTACCCATTACCTCCTCCCTACTAATAACCTCATCCCCAAAATACCTATTCCTTCTTGCACCATCAAAATCACACACATTCACTAACACCTCATCATTACTGTTAATATTGTGCAGATTTTCAGAAATGTTCTTTCCACACTCCCCTCACATCCATTTCATCAGTTACAAAAGCACCATCCCTATTCATTATTCTAAGCAGATTCCCCTTATTCTCATTCTTAACCTTTTCCTTCCTTCCAGAAGAGCTTCCTATTTGGTAAGTCCTCATTCATCCCCCTTCTAAACTGTTCATTTACCTCTTGTTTTCTCCTATGTATACACCTTTTAGTATTTCTTTTTCTCCTTATATAATTCCAAGCATCTTTCTTTTGAAACTTCATCATTTTCTTTAGTACATTCAACCACGCTTCTTTTACCTTTAACCGCTTTCATCCTCTTCATTCCACCATTCGCTGTTAACATTCTTACTTCTTTAGCACATCCACACACTTCCTTTGCACTACTAACAATTGCTTCCTTCATTTGCCCCAGATTTGTTCAGTATCAACTTGTTCACATTCAACCGATTTACTAGCGAGCGCTCTTACATACTTATCCGTATTGTCTTGCTTAACTTCTCTCTTAATTTTACCTGCTTCCTTTCGTATCACCTTCCTCTCCATCAAGCCCCCACTAACTTAATTTTACATAGGAACAACAATGATCCGATAATCCCATTCTAAACCCCTCACTGATTTAATATCCAACACATACTTCAACATCCTTCTTACCAACACAAAATTCAATCATACTTTTCACTTCAATACCATCTCTACCTACACCAACTCTAGTATACTTATGGATACTCTTGTGTTTAAAGAAAGTATTACTTACACACATGCCTCTCTCTACACAGAAATCAATCACCTTCCTACCATTCTCATTTTCTCCCCCCACCCCAAAACCACCTGTTATACCATCCCTTTTTTTGATCACCTATCCAACCATTCAGATCATCCAATACAATCATTAAGCTCCTACTCACCCCATCCAGAACATCATTCAAATTATCCCAAAAAATCGTACTCTCTTCAACGTTTCCCTCAGATGGACCATACGTCACAACCACACACCTTGACCTTTTCAAACAAATTTAACCATTAGAATTTCTAGGACCCACACACACAAAGTCTACCATAGCCTTTGTACCACAGGTCACTCATCAAAATTGCAACTCCTTCTTTCCCTCTCTCATTCTCTTCCACACCAGCACGCACACATTTCACATCACACCACTCCAATTTCACTTTTTCCTTTCATCTTTGTTTCAGTCTCAGCAAATCGAATTTGCCCTTTCTAAATACATCCATCACCTCTCCTCTTCTCCTCAACATTTATTCCTCTGACATTCCATGTACCCATACGATTCATACAATTTCGCCGAAAGTTAGAAGGTCGTTTACGGCGATCACGACCATCTCCGAGGCATGCATCAGCATTCTTTTTTATTATCAATATAATAGCAAATAAGTAAGTAGAAAAATTAAGTCATTTCGTTATTATTATTATTATTATTATTATTATTATTATTATTATTATTATTATTATTATTATTATTATTATTATTATTATTATTTTTATTTTTTTCCATAATTTAAACTTGGAGGACTTGGACTTGAACTATTTAGTTGGACCGAAAACCTAGAATCAGTACAAAACAGTTGGACCGAAAACCTAGAATCAGTACAACACAGTTGGACCGAAAACCTAGAATCAGTACAACACAGTTGGACCGAAAACCTAGAATCAGTACAACACAGTTGGACCGAAAACCTAGAATCAGTACAACACAGTTGGACCGAAAACCTAGAATCAGTACAACACAGTTGGACCGAAAACCTAGAATCAGTACAACACAGTTGGACCGAAAACCTAGAATCAGTACAACACAGTTGGACCGAAAACCTAGAATCAGTACAACACAGTTGGACCGAAAACCTAGAATCAGTACAACACAGTTGGACCGAAAACCTAGAATCAGTACAACACAGTTGGACCGAAAACCTAGAATCAGTACAACACAGTTGGACCGAAAACCTAGAATCAGTACAACACAGTTGGACCGAAAACCTAGAATCAGTACAACACAGTTGGACCGAAAACCTAGAATCAGTACAACACAGTTGGACCGAAAACCTAGAATCAGTACAACACAGTTGGACCGAAAACCTAGAATCAGTACAACACAGTTGGACCGAAAACCTAGAATCAGTACAACACAGTTGGACCGAAAACCTAGAATCAGTCCAATACAGTTGGACCGAAAAGCTAGAATCAGTACAACACAGTTGGACCGAAAACCTAGAATCAGTACAACACAAGATATTATGATAAACACATTATAATAAATCATGAACACCATAAAATTAAAATATTCTTACCTTAATTCAATGACACAATAGAGAAGTTATGAATTAGGACAATGTGGTTTCAATTTATCAAAGAAATAAATTATAACGATTAATATAAATACAAATGTAAAAAAAATTAATTCAAAATTGGTAACTTACTTGAATTTTTTGAAATGAAGTATTTGTAATAAATCCCATATTTAAGATGGAAGAATTAGATGCATTTATTCTAGATGGCCATGGGGTTCCTACAAAAATTGTTCCTTCTCCTCCTGCAATCTTTTATTTATATATATATATATATATATATATATATATATATATATATATATATATATATATATATATATATATAATAATTTTATTTTTTATTATTATATATATATATATATATATATATATATATATATATATATATATATATATATATATATATATATATATATATATATATATATATATATATATATCAATCATCATCATCATCATCATCATCATCATCATCATCATCATCATCATCATCATCATCATCATCATCATCACCCCCCTTCTCTCCCCAAGACTGAGGATAAGGTGCGTAGCATGCACAGAAACAGAAAAGTAGTAGAAGAATATGACCCCAAGTTGAAAAGAAAGTCAAGCCTTCCCGCCCCCTTTATATCTATTAGCGAGATGGACCCTCACTATGGAATCTCGTCAATGTAGGGTTCATCCCTGTCAATGTTAAACCAATCACTTTTGACACCATTTATTCTTACACACGCTTCACTATCGTCATACATACTTCTGATTCCATTCAGAAGCTTACCACCAACACCATATATCACAAACACCTGCCATAGAGCTTCCCTATTAACCCTATCATACGCCTGTTGCAATTTTGCAAATCCATAAAACTTAAATACAATTTATTGTTCAATTTATAAATACATTCAATTTATACACACAATTTATATATATATATATATATATATATATATATATATATATATATATATATATATATATATATATATATATATATATATATATATATATATATATATATATATATATATATATATATATATATATATATATATATATATATATATATATATATATATATATATATATATATACATATAACATATATATATATATATATATATATATATATATATATATATATATATATATATATATATATATATATGAGAAAGTTGAAGAATCGTAAATAAGTAGGCATAGATGGAATTACTGGTGAAATGACGAGATTGTGATTAACTGGATATGAAAGTTGTATAACAAAGTGTTTATGAAGGTTGATTGTTTTTTTGTTTTTGTTTGTTTTTCAGATTGTTTGAGAAGGATTTTCAATTTCTCATGAATGTTTTTTTAGTTTTATTTATTTATTTTTTTATTTTTTTCTTTAGTGAGTTTTATTTTTTTCAGTGATTAAAATTGATTAAGTAAAGAACTTTAAATAAACTTTAAATAAATAAATAAGTTTAGTATAAAAAAGGACTGAAAGAAAGGAATCTAGGACAGGAAAGGACTTTATAAGAAAAAAAAAAAAAAAAAAGGGAAAGGACTAATTTGAGGTGATCTTATCCTCATTAGAGCTATCAAGAGAGAAAAAAAAAGATCTAAGAAATAAAAAACAGTAAGGTTCAAGGTATTATAGATATCTTCTCAATAAAGTAAGTTTTCATTTTTCCATTTATTCCATTTAATTTTGGGGTTTTCTTTGGGATATAAAATTATAATTGGGTTTCTGAAGGGAATCCCGTGCACGGTTGAACTAAAGCAACTTATTTGTAATTTTTACAAATTTTATTAAATTATTACATCTTATCTTGTTTATTCTATATTACATTCATTATATATTATTCTTATGTCTATGCTTGACTCTACTGTCTTAAAATAAGATCTAACTATAGCAGTGGAGTCACCCATAAAAAAAAAGAACTTGTAAGTAGTGCTTTATTTTATGATAAACAAAGGGTATAGTTCCAAAGGATTGGAGGAGAGCAGTAATAGTACCAATATAAAG
>JABUQX010129851.1:0-22500 GCA_015478945.1 Trachelipus rathkii
GGTGGGTGCGTGTCGTCACAGGAGTGGTTAGGAGATTTGGTACGGTGTGGTTCTATAGAGGATTAGAACGGATAGGAGAGAGATGTCGGTCGGTATCACGTGAGATTACCATTGACGCGATACTCTCAGTGTGCCTAAAAAGATGATTTAAAAGTACAAACACTTGGATGATGAAAAATTGAATGTCATAAAGGGCTTAACAAAGAGTTATTATCGGAAGGGATGCTAATAAATAAGTGTTAATATCCCTATGGTGTATCGGAGTATTACAGAAGACTTGAGTTAGATTTATTACTGAGAACTTGAATTTTCGAGAGGATTGTAATTTCTTAATGGAAGTACCTTTTGGACTCTTATTAAACACGCATTGATGTGTTGAACTACAAAAAATCGTATGCAGGTGAAAATCTCGCCTACAGAGGAGCTCGGCCTCTCATGATATGGACGATTAGAGGACTGGGAGGCCTATATCTATAGGGTTGCTGATCTTGAGCATTCCGTGTAAATCAGCGGCGACCGTATTGAGTTATTCACTATGTATGGAGAGAAGATAAAGTATCTCGTCAGACTTACAGATAGCTCAGACATGCGCTCGATTTTTTTCTCTGAGAGAGGTGCCGCTCCTCGCTACGCATGATTCTCTATATCTTGTGTATATGTGATTGAAGTGTATACTATAACGCACTATTGTTTCTTAGCACTTGGTAGTGTGCTAAGTTGGGATACGAAGATGTAACCGTGTCTATATTTAGCACTATTCAGGAGAAGACGAGCACATAAGACTGCATCGAGTAGGTGAGAAGTGGATATTTACGGCGTGCATAACGGTATTAGAAGGTTGTCTTTAAGTGAGGGAGAACTTCTGTGGAGGATGTTTTCGATTTACTCTTGTGTGAGAATGGAAATGATAGACTTGTTGTCGCAATGCACATGTAGTAACGCAAGGTTAGCAAACAACCCCAATAAGAATTCTAATCCAGATCGCGAGAATAAAATCGTGTCACCTGTGAATATAAGTGATACGAAGGAACTGAGAGTTGCCTTAGGTGCACATTAGTAAACCTGAGATATGATGCTGTATGTCAAGCACAATGAGTAGAGAAAGATTGTATTAAGAGTGGAGTTATGGGTACACGAGTTCTAATATCTCAGTGGGCACTATTGATGTGTAATATGAGATGATAGAAATTCTCATGCGATTGAACATCAAGATTACTCGATTTTAATGAAACAGTAGGCAATAAGTTAAGAGTTGTAGAAACTTTAATGGAGTACTTATCAGGGAATAAGATATGGGATACAATCGAGACTGAAAGGTTATTATCTTTGCTCTGTTTGACCCGTCGAGAGTCGGAGATAGTGCGATAAAATCTCGTGTGCTCTGTTACAATAGCAGAGACATTGTCTGGCCTCCATAAGGCTCTCGTCTCGCGGTGTGGTGTTCTCCCTTCGACTGGATAAGTCGTATATCTACCACTCCTCTGTGCATCCATATTATAGCGCGAACTCGCAATATACGATATCCGTTACACATCCGTGGTTCCAACTACTTGTTGAGAGTTTCGTCTTGAGATCATGAATATGTTTGTGATCATAATTGCATCCATATTCGAGCAAAAATAGTAATAAGAGACTCTATGTACTGTATGTTATTTTATGAATATGTCATCTCTGTGCGCTACACATATGATGGTATGGAAGACATACTCACGGATGATAATGACTTAATGGTTACTCTAGTACTTGTGCCCATGTTAGCTATGATCTCTCTTCCTGAACACTCACCGCCTGAGTCTATGCATAGCACAATTAGTGTCATGTTTTTACTTGCTAACTATTCTCTTAGGTGTTGGAAGGAAAATGCAGCGCTCTGGCGCATAAGAACAATCCGTGAATCACTAAAGAATTATGTCCTTAATGTTAAATCTTGTCTCTGCGGAGAAATAAAGTTAAAAATTGTTATGTATTAGGTCGGTGTGAGTTATTGTCAAATCTGGGTGTAGAATTGCTTAGTACACTAGAATTTGACTTTTTTTACTAACTATTTATCGCACATTGTGACTTCTGTACTCATGCTTGTGTACTTTCGTTTACTGATAAATTGTATACTATCTAAGATCTTTGAAACCCTTTTTCATAATAACTATTACTTTTAAAGAGCTACTGGTAAACATCATATCCGAATTAGAGGACCAGGTTAATAACGAGGAATCTCGTTGCAACGGTAATGAGTATACTGGACCTATTATATCATTCACTTAATTTTACTACGATTTATGGTTTATATCTACTGAGCTATTTCATGAGAATCATATAATATAGGGATGAATATACACTTGGTACGTATTGATGTGAGCGTGTCATTAGACTATCCTCTAAAAGTATACTATATTTTGATCAGTGAAGGTATATTAATGTACATATAATATATATATATATACCTTAATAATGAACTGATATATAAATAAATACACGATCCTATTTTCATTATAATTTAAACTCAGTATAATTTTTTTATACAAAGAGGCTCATGACTCAAGGTACTACTCGAATAAGCGTCATATCTACATCTTTTCGTCACGGATGTCATTGACGTCGCACAAACGTGCTCGCACGGAGTTAACTCTGTACTCAGTTCTGTGGAAGAGGAGCAAATTAATATATCAGTCTGTATAAACTACTTTGAGGCTTTGCATCTTAAATTCAGCGACCTAGCCTCTCTCCACATTACTCTCTCGGTCTGTTCGCTTTGATTCGCGGGCTGTCTCTCTTCCCTTCTTCTTCTTTTTCTCTCGATAGTGGTGGTTTCCTCTCACTGCTCCGGTTCTGTCTTATCTCTACTTTCTTCTTCTTCCTCTACCTTTTTCATTATGCATCTTCTCTCCTACACTCTCTCCTTGCTACTCTCTCTTCAACTTCTCTCTATTCTCACTCGTATTCCTGATGACTCTCGCCCTTCTCATTCTTAACCTCATATATATATCTCCCTCTGTCTCCCTCCTCTTTCTCTCTCAATTGTGCTTATATCTCTATTAGCTTAACATAATAATCTAAAACGATACATTCGTATCTAATCTATTGTTATTGAAAAGTCTACAGATTTATTCAGGATAATTAAACCAAATTATTTAAATATAACCAATCAAATATTCATATATAATAAAAATACCCACCTTCCTACGTCAATAATATCTATTATTTCTACATAATATAATAATACCTATTCATAACTTTCCTATCTACTAGTTCAAAAAATCTTGAAAGGTTTTTCGAGATTATTTTGGAAATTACATATATTATAACATTACCATTTGGGTTCTGAAACGATAACAGATCGATAAGCAACAAATATTCTTTTGATTAAGAGACATCTAGAGATATATTTAAGTGCTAGTAAAAACAATTACTGCGTGATGCATAAGTGAGAGGTACGTTATAGGCTTTTTAAAAAGATCACTCCGGTGAAAAAGATAATACCAAATCACTTATATGTTTTTTATTAAGACTCTTTAGACTGCGAAACTTTTTTTTCCTCTTTCACACTTTAACTTATTGTTTGATAATAATAGGAAACCTTTTTGTTAAGTTGGTCAAGGAAACTTACACAAATTGAAAATAGCTACCAATTGATCTGTATGTAAAAAGAGTTATTTTCACACACAAGAACACGCACTGTTATTTAATTAAGAGTATTGAGTACTTTCCTAGAGTCGCTCACTCTCTGTAAAATAATTTAGGCTATTGTGTGCAGGCAGGACGCGTGGTTTGCATTTCAATCTGACGAGTGATATTTCAAACATATATACTACTCAGGTCATTTATTGTACAGTGAGTTTCTGAATAGTATCAACGCTAAAATAAATGGAGCTAATAATACTTAGTTTTCTGGTATACTTCTCACCAATAACTTTTGATCCTAATCACTAATATATTGCGATATGACGTGAATATGCTTAGTAGTTATGCTTATATATATTCTTCTATCTATATATACTATAGGTATATATACCTATTTAGTTTCACAGCGGCATAAGTTAAAAGTCACTATCAGACAGGTGAGAACTTTAAATTTCACTCTCGACGTAATAAATAAAGCTCATTTTTTGCGGACGAATTAGATGTCACTCGTCATCGTGTATGAAATTACGACGAGGTTTGTTTGCTCAATACGATCCATCGAGTGTCATCGGCATAATTTTTGCTCGGAGATCTCAATTGCCCAATTTTTAAGAATTGTGGTGAATAATTATTAAAACTTCATAACGCTAGAAAGTAGAGGCAATTATTATTATTCTGTTATTATTTGCATGTGAGAGTTTATTGGATATATTAGAATAGTCCACCCCTCTGTTCTGACTGGAATAATAATAATCTCAACAATAATAATAATATTTTATACACTAATCAATTAATCACTGTATAAATCTCTCATATTATGTAATTTTAATTACTCCTCACTTTATAAGACTGCGTATCTGTGACTCGAATATGACTGTAATTTATTGCGTACTTATAGAGGGTTAGAACTCTTTAAGAGATTAAATAATAAACATACACCTACTATACCCTCTCTTGATAATATACGGGCTTTGTGATACTCACACTAGTTGAGTAGTATTAGCGTGACTAAACTGATAAAAACAAGTCTCTATTATGAATGTATAGGCAGAATATTGCTTAGGTAATAAATTATGAATAACTAAATAATTAGCTATGCTACTTAATATCTACCTCATATATACCATATATATATACCTCACAAATAACATTCATTCAGTATATTAATCCTCCAATAAAACTAATATCGTTAATCTCACATATTACTATTTCGCATATTTCGAGAGTCTTCTCGTAGTATGACAGATTGCATGATTCAATTGCGTTCAGCTTATCGTTGTATGGGCATTTCTTAATAGCCACGACTCATCCGCTCTCCAACAACAGTATCATAAATTTACATTTGACCATACCTTATTTCATCAACACTTCTTCTAAGAACAACATCTTTAAACGGTATCATTCAGCAATAATTCCCTTATCACTTCCGTATATGAGGGGATATACAGTTTGCCCACATCGTATGCATGATGCTACGTAGAAAGCGACTAAGGGACGGTGGTAGTTAGGTTGGTGCCTACTACACTTATCTTTTGCCAGGAATGTAATGCATGCCTCGGAGAATGTCGTGATCGCAGTAAGAAACCTTCTATCCTTCGCGGATAATCGTACACTGAATCGAATCTAGTATCTTATGACTATGTCGAGGAGTACTAACTTGTCTTAATGAGCGAGATAGAACGAAGTTGATTTCATGTATTTAGAAAGGCATAATTTGATTTCGCATCGCTTGTGACTGAAACAAAGAATAATGAGACACGGTAAAATAGTCGTGTGCTGTATTATGCTGTTTTGTTGTTGCTGCTAGCGAACACGTAATCGAAAGTTGTGGGATAATACGAATTTTGGCATTCTGAATAGGGCTAAACAATATGAGTGGCTAGAGTATGCTATCAACACCATATCGTAGTGTGTGACTACTAGAATTTCTAATAGTTAACACTTAAGCTTTTCGACAGTGTCAATATATATCTTGTTGCTGCGTATTGCGACATATGGTGCGATTCTGTGATAGTGAGCTACAAGAGAGTATACGATCTGTATGGAGAAAGTTCTGAATGGATATTATGGATAGGTGTGTGAGGACAGATTTCAGTCTATTTCCTCATACAAATATCTGCCACATATTCAACGCATACAACTTCCTTCTTATTTACAGCTGTCACCTCACATCCTCACGAGCAGTGACTCTTTCGAGACACATATTTCTAAGAGGGGGCGTGTGTAGTACTCTCTAAGAGAACTATTGTCTCCATTCTAGAGCAGACAAGAATTAACGAGACTTACACTGAATGCACAGACGCTGGCTTAAAGGTGAGGAAGACACTTTTTATATCAGCCCGCGAGAGGAAAATAGAAACGCGGAAGAATCCGCAATGTACATAACGGAATACAGAGAGTGGACGCGTTGTCAGACACTACGCAAAGGAGCGCATGCCATACCTACCAAGCAACTAGCCTGGAATTCTCACTCCCATAATGGTGAGACGCCACAAATAGCTACCGTAGCCACTCGAAGATTACAAGTGGCAGGCCCCTTGTGCCATACGGAAGGCGCATCGTCACGAACTCGTGACGCAGATAGTGAGATAAGCTCCTCCCGCTCACACTTAGGATCGTTGCTTCTAACAGCAGAGCGCTCAGGCCACAATTCGACCTGCGGGCAAATAGTATTTAGTGATTATAATCGCTCACTTACACGCTAATGGATATAATGGGATAGGGATGCATACATCGTATACGAGATGCTCCCCTAGAAGCAGAAGAGGATGTTATTATATAAGTAGATGGGTCAAGTGATACTGGAGATAAGTACCAGAAAGAACAGGTTTTTAATGTAGTGTCTGGACCTTTTGGAACCAGGGTTATGAACCTGAATCCGAACGCATGCAATCAGAAAGGGTCCCAAGCGAAGCACGAGATATGTGACATACCGAGAGCCAGTGTCAACACGGATATGAAAGCACAGCCATGATACATGCAACAATATAGAGTGGAGGAGCACGTGAGTACCCATATTGATATTAGCTAGGATACAATTGAGAGATACAAGGAGGAAACGTCTCTAACAGTACTCAAAATACAGAGAACTTTACTCAAAGTTATTCCTTTGATGGACCGATTACCCCTAAGCTAAATCAGTGAGTTGTAGATGTGAAAGTTTCCACAGACTAATTTATAATTATTATTTGTATCATTATAGTTAAGGCCCAGATGTTTTATATTAGACTACAGGAGAGACGACAGACCACGCGAAAAGAGATTAGGCAGTTAGAAGGTATGTTATGGAGAAAGAGATTTTTGTAAGAAGTTGCGGTTTTAAACGTAATTGAATTTCATAATAGTTTATTTTATCACATCCATACAGAGGAATAAATAATCGGAAAGATTAAGACTGAAGGGAATTCCTAGAAGTAACAGAAGGGATTAGAATTGATATATTAGTTATCCAAGAATATATTAAGGGTCGAGTAATCGGAATTAAGCGAGTGGATAGTCAAGCTTAAGAGGTGCAGTGAGTAAGTATCAATATTAATGAAAAGTAGAATAAAGTAGAGATTAAGAACAGATACTCTGAGGAATCACCTCCACTATCGATACAAGAATAATAAGAAGAAGAAAGTCGCCTCAACCTTAATAAATCAAATAGACCGATATTTGAACAGCGATTATTATAGAATAAGAAAGAGCCTAGACATAAATTATAATAAAATTATGTCAATAAGTAATTAACGTTAATTAGTAAACCAAGGAGGGGAGCTTTGGAGAGCAGTGACGCGTGCCATAACTGGTCAAATGCTTTGGAATGTCAAGCGCCACCACTCAAGTCTCCCGTAGTTTCCTAAGAGCGAAAACCCATAAATCGGTTAGATCTGGAATGTATATCGGCAGTAGACTTCGTGCAACGAGAGCCGTACTGGCGATCGGACTGAGTTTCCAGATGATCTAAGAAGTAGTTGAGAAGGGTTTCAAAGAGCTTTTAGATAGAATACAAGTGAGAGCTACAGGGCGATAGTTAAGAGTGGCTTCAGAGCTGCCTTCCTTTTTTCGGAAATAGGTATTTTTGAAAATCATTATATGAATGAGCTTTTACACCATAACGTATTATTACTTGAGGAAGTGCTAGAATTGGAGACATAGAGAATATGTTGAGCGAGGGGCAAAGAGATTAGGCGCCTTTCAAGATTGGAGAAATATTGCCACAAGAATAAATTTATGAATTCGTATATATAGAGTGAGGTACAAAATGGAAATATTTCAGAGGAAGTTGCTAGAGATGTACAATTGTAAGTAGGAGAACAAAGGATTAGCGGCTGCTTTCCTGAAGGCGCGCTCGCATATAGCATTAACGCGTCCGAAATATATGTTTTAGTGACCTGCACTGTCAACGGATCTGTCTATGACGTGTAATATGAATAATATTAGGTCGAGCGTGATAGGAGAACGAGAATTCTTATCACACCTCACGTCTATGGCACTGATTCATGGCCTGTAATGGCTCAGAGACCACGCTCACAATCGAACATGGTAATTATTATAGAAAAAGCATGATATTAGTTTTAAGAAAAGGAAGATGAGGAATAGAAAGATTACTGATAGAAGGAATGAAACACTGCTCTCATCCATCAACTCGATACTACTCAATCAATCTTATCTTTTAAAATCTTTATACATTCCATCGATCATTCCTTAACTGAGTAGTACAATTTGCTATCATACTGCATAAACACTTGTGAAACCTTTAACATCATATTTAAGTTACCTGGTCTATAAAATAATTTTATATGCATTGTATTGAAGGAACAAAGCCACTTGACTATAAGAAAATCGTTACGAGACCAAAATATGTCTCTCATATTCCATCATAAATACTTTATTCATTATTTCATCTGTGTAACTATATTAATTATTAATATTATTATTAATATATTTATTATTTAATTTATTTATAATTATAATTTAATTTATTATTATTCTTATTATTTCTCTATAATTATATATTATATTTAATTATTATTTATTTGATTAATTACTTGTTATTTCTATCCCTTTCTCATATATTATAATGAAACTTTAAAGGATTACCTTTACATAAGCAATGTTTTGCAAATTTATTAAAAGGTTCGGGAGACCATTTTGCCTACATGATTGCTGCAAGGTTTATAATATATAATATTTATAATATATATAATTATTGATATATATATATATACTATAGCTTATTTAATTTATATTAATTATTATCATATACATATCTATCTATATGGCGTTCAAGTCCCTTTGAATCCGTATATCAAATTATTGACTATATAATCTCTATTATTATTTTAACAAGATTTTCGTTTTATATTATTTTTGTTTTTTTTTCTTTATATTATTCTCTGAGTATATGATCCTAGGAGCAATCAATTGGGGTTAAGGTGTGACGCACATGATTCAAAAAATATATAGGACCTGTTACTTTTACGGCCGCTCAGTTTGGTGAACATTAATTTTTGTTTTCTAACTAAAGGAAATTCTTAACAGGTAAAATTCTGAAGAAAAAGGACCAGGTCTCCCTCGCTTCCGTGGGACGACAGGGTAGGACTATTTCCACCCCTCACGTGGGATATGTTACCTGCGGAACTGGCGCGCTACTTTATGTATGTCTGAGTTGTACGGCGGGGTTCTACGCGGCCCTCCTTCCTACTTGGGGTTAAGGCCCTGTTACTCAATGGGAAAACGCCCCCTCTGTCCCTCTCGTGCTCGAGCACTAATTTATTTGTATCTCTATATGTTTTTAACATTTTGCGGTTGGTAAGTCAAGCCTTTCCATATGTTGTAGTTCAACAACTCATTGTCTTTAATCTGTCTTTTTCTCTGAAAGGTGTTGTACTTTTCGAGATGTTTATTTAATTTTATTTATTTTTTTTTTACATTTTTGTAATAATACTTATATATAATAATTCCAAATATGTAATGTTTTTCTGTAAGTGTTCCGTACTGCTTTTTCCGAAGTAATCTTCATTTTTTTTACATTTTTTTTGAATTTTTATTATTAGTGATTTTAAACATTATTTAAAATATTTTCGAACTCATTTGAATCATGTCCGTCACCACTTAATTCATTGTTAGTATGAAATATTTTATATCTTATGCTTAAAAAAAAAACAAAAAAAAAATCAACAACTGACGGAGTTGTTAATTTTAAGGGCATAAATATATATATATATTATTATATCTATATATTATATCTATTTCTATATCTTATATATAATATTATATATATAATTAATTTATAATCTATATTATATATAATCTAATATATATATATAATGCTTATATTAATTAATAAATATATACTATATATAGAATTTAAAATACTTTATATTTTTTTCTTAATAATATATATAATAATATATATATTAATATATATATAATTAATACTTATATATATAATAAGGCTTCCTTGTATGTTTTCAAGCGAAGTCTCGTCAAGTTTTAGATTTACATAAATTGAGGCATACTATAGGTATCTGCAAATATTTACTATTCCTTCAATCTCAGGCTCTAGGGTTAGCTGGTGGATACCTCCTTTAGAGGGTATTAAATACTCATTTTAGCTAACCTACAAGTAAATTTGGATAGTGAATAGGAAATATAGTATAGGAGGTTACTATACTATTATAAACGGTATCAGTTTACTTAATTTTTATATCAAACTTGTCATTATTTTTTATCTTTTGTTCTCCGAGAGAAAATCATGGCTTGAGGCAACCATAGTTTAATATTAGATTATAATATATATAGCAAAATATAAAACGAGAGAGAGAGAGAGAGAGCAGGATGTATGAGAAGAGAGAGAGAGACGAAGGGAGACGAGAGAGAGAGAGACGAAGAGAGAGAGAGAGGAACATAGTAGCAACTTGAGAAAATTTTGTTTTGGTCAATTAATCAGCACCTTATCGTGGCATCGTCCAGAGACATCTGCGTCTAAGTCGGGTCATCGGTCGATCCGTCAAAATTTATAATTCCGTCCGCATCATAATACTGATACGGTTCATATGCAGATCCTAGATACGGCAGGCAATGGTATTTGGTACGTTACCTCTACTTTCTATTCTTCATGAACAACATTTTGCATACATGTTTTATTTAAAGTAGCTAGCCTAAGAGAATAGTCTCGAGGCTCTTGAGACTTTCTCTGTTCCCCGAATTTTTCGTGTATAAAATATAGCATTTCTCTTTTTATAATTATTTTACCCGCTAATTTTCATTAAAGGAAATTTTTCAGAACCTTTCTGAAATTGTATTAAATGCTATTTTTAGTATAATAATAAATATATAATAATAATTAATAATAATAAATTATTAAATAAATATATAAATTAAATTAAAAAACAATTTAATATTAAATTTAAATTATACAAATAAATAAATAATAATTTAATAACAATAATACTACGTTGTTAAATAATTATTGGAAATTAATTAATAATCAATAATAATTAATTAATTTAAATTGCAAATTCAATACTCAATTTAATCATTTAATAACAAATATACATAATCAAATTTTAACTTACAATTTTTATTATATTGTTTTTTATATTAATATTTAACATAAAATTAAATGAATTTAATTTCTGAAGAGGGGCTACTTTAAATGCAGCACAATGTTGTTGTCCTTTGAGTTAGCCCTAAAATAATATAGGTGGAACTTAAAAAGTAAGTGGTGCATTAATTTACGTACAGTCATAAGTAGAACTTACTAACATCATGAAACTAGGTGGTTTACTGATAAGACAATTAATTCATTTTTTACATATTGATAATATATTTACAAATGATAAGTTGATAAATATTTCCGACAGATCGAGATCTTTGTACATGATAAAATCAGAATAATAATAATTATAATTAATTATAATAATAATTATAATAATAATAATATAATTAACATAAATAATAATAAATAATCAAATTAATAAATATAATAATTACATAATAATTATATATAAATAATTAACAATATCATAATTTTAAAAAATACTAACAGTGAAATCTTATATAATTAAAATAAGTAATGGCTGACAAACAATAATAATTATATTAATACTAAATAATAATAATAAATTATATCAATAATAATTAAATAATAACTACATAATTTTATTCCAGTTAATGATAAAATAATCAATTATAAATGTTTTCACAACTAATAATTAAAATAAATTAAAATTCAACTTTTTAATAATAATAAAAATAATAATAATAATATAATAATATTAATCAATAATAAACTCATAATAATATTAAATAATAATAATATTAACTATAAATAAATATTATAGTAATTAAATTAATAATAATAATAATAATAATTAAGACACTAATTCAATTTATAAAAAATAATAATAATTAAATAATTAAATAATAATAATAATAATATAATAATACTATCATAATTCATAATATATATTAAATATAATAAAATACTAAATAATAATTAAATAATAATAATAATAATAATAATAACCATAAGTAAAAATCAATGTAAAAGCATAATAATAATAATAATAAATAATAATAATAATAATAATAATAATAATACATAATAATAATAAAAATAATAAATAATAATAATAATAATATAATAATAATAATAATAATAATAATACTAATATTAATCATAATTATAATAATAATCATAATAATAATATAATAATAATAAATATACATAATAATAATAATATATAAATACTATAAATTCAAATCAGAAATAAATAAATTTAACCTAAAATAAACATACACCAGTTAATATACCACTACATAATTATGAGTTATACTTAATATCAATAGTAACAAATGAGAAGAAATAATAAATAATAATATTATTATAAATATATTATTCATAATATAATAATAATTAATAATTAAATAATAATAAATAATATTAATCATAATAATACTACATTAAATAATAATATTAATAATTACATATCAAAATACTAATATAAAATAATCATATATTTTCACGACACTTACATCAGTAATATAATAATAATATATAATTTTTAGATATTATTACTATAAATATATAATAACTAACTCAATACATATATTCAATCAATCATAAACATACTATAACATATATATATTCATAATAAAAAATTATTTTAATCAATACAATAATTAATATCAAAATTAACTCACTTAATTAATATTCTTCAATTTAATAATACACTTCCTCCATAATAATATATATACTCATATATATATATATCTATATATATTATAATTTATATACTAATTTTAATCTAATCGCTCTTCCATGATTTGGCTTGAAGAGAATCCCTGCCGTATGCTCCTTTCGTTTATTATTAATCTAATATTTATTCAGTACTCAAATTTTTTATTAATTTTTCATAGCAAAGACTAATTCTAGTAGATTATTTATATTACTCGGTCCTTTGCATGTATTTCCGCGTGGCAGATGGGTTGCATAAGAATCTCCTAGTCTGCTTTCAGTATACACCCTCGTACGTCATTATACTTGTCAGTAGCTTTTTTATCTCAACACACCAAAGAAGAGGAGGATTTTTATGATGAGTCATTTGATGGTGACATCGATAGAAGTTTTAAATTTTAAGCTAGTTCGTACTACATTTGTCGCGAACAACTTGCTTTTGAAGATGTTTTTTAAATCTTATGATAGAAGGAATTCATACTACGAAGAATGGGAATAAATGCAGGGCCATCCTATCCGTTCTTAATGGAATAATATTTTATCGTATTACTTTTAGGAGACATCGTTATTGCCTATTTGAGTTTAGTCTTTTGATTGTAATTGAAAACACACTATATTGCTAGACTCTTTATTTTTGCAAACACAATGGTGTGTCACATGACTGCTTTAGAAACAAACCGATTTTTCCACCTATTTAGGACAATTATTACTTCCGCCTCTCTGAATGGCCGACATAACCCACATCCGAATATCTCATTAATTCCATTTCACGGCAATTTTGAAGTGAGCTGAAGACTAACTGAGTTATTCTGTGCGTTCCGGTATTCACGGAACGACTTTCACAGGATCATATAACGTGGGGGCTTACTAATCAATCCTAGTTACTCTTCTTTGTTAAGATCTTATGCACAATAGAGGTATACATATTTTATTAATCTTATTAGCACCTCAGAGGATCTCGTCAGTCTGCTTAACACTAAGGTGTTTGACATCCTTCTAACCAAATATGTCAATTTTTTTCATTCAATTATTACTCCCAGCTATTTTGCCATTCTTGTAAGTTCCTTCTCTATGCGCCCCAGTTCTATCGCTTACACTAGTATTTCTATTCCTTAAATTCTCAATTAATTTGTTGCTAAAAATCATTAAGTTGTATTTATTATACAAATTCTGACGCACTAGATTATTTAGCAATCTCACTCCTTTCATTTATTTCTCGACTTAAGCGTGCTTACTGCTATTATCGCGTGATATGATGACTGTGCGACTTTTTCATCACATCTTATTTAACGATAATGAGATATCAATCGCATATGAGACTGAACAAAGCTCACTTTGCAAGAGTTGAACAACATTCCATTTAGTTTAGAGTAAAAGAAACCCGGCTTCCAGAAAATTGAACCCTTGCGTGTACGCCACGTTGGTATACGTCTTGAAGTGGGATTGTAATTTGTTTCATCTTGTTTATTTCAATATAACGGTAATTGAAGCATCTCATCCCTATTAAGTTAAGCTTATTATACATCATTGTAAGTTTGTCCCTTCAGTCCATTTTGTTAATTTTCCTAACCTTTCCTTATAAACTTATCATGTCATAAAAAGTTATTGTGAAAAATCTAATAATAAAAGCAGGTAGGAGTCTTTATTTCTATATTTTGTAAAGTCTTGAAGACGATGAGTGATTAGAAGTTAGCGTCCTTTTCTAACTCCAAATTGTGAATCATTTGAAAATCATTGTTTGGATATTAGAAATTACATAATTTTAATCTCATATGTATTTTCTCTCAAAAATATTTTGCTCAATACTCCCTCTGTAAGAACGAATGGTTCTGGTAATTTTTTGCTAGGGAGAGCGGTTTTCTGTTTTTAGGCATATTGGGATCATTTTGCTGTCTTGGAAAATATATTTGGAAAATTCCTGTCAAAAAATGATTCTCTGGACCACAAAGCTGTGCTATAATGTCAGTAGGGCGTTTGATGAAATGTGGCTGGGGATAGAATGAACATCCATTTTTTTTTTTGTCCTGCGATTACGTTCTTTACCCTCAGGTCTGCTGAGTGAACATAATCATAAGGAAATTAAACTGACAAAAGTTTCAATCAACATCAAAGTAATATAAATAATTAAGGGAAATAATGATCACTTTTCATATAGAAAAAAATAAATAATAAATAATAATAATAAAAATAATATAATAATAATAATATTAATAATAATAAAATCATATAATAATATATATAATCATTAATAATATAATTATGTTAAAGACATTTTTGAATTGTTTTAAACAATTTTGTTTAGTCATTAATTATGCGTGTAAGGTTGTTACACGGCGCCGCTCGCGCGCAGATCGCATTAGAAGCGAGCGCTTCAGCGAGAGTTCTGCATGCTTCACGGACCTCGTCGTGCATACCAACTTCACTGGTATTGTTTTAGTTTTTTTATTAAACTTAATAATATTAATGAAAAATCTCGATTAAGAAACTGCAAGATAAAATTATTTTTGAAATGAAAAAAGAATCTCAATTAAGATACTACTACTATATATATATATACATTATATATATAACTTTTTTAAATATTTTTTAAAACAATAGTTATATTAATATACGTATATACTCGCTAAACATCTACTCTTAGTTATATACATGTATTGTTTTTTTTTTATTTAATCCATTTCGTTCACAAGATTAGTTAGTAGATTTTAACTATACACTCTAATCATAAATTTGTTGAACGAACCTAAAGATTTGTCTATATTAACATTTTAAGTAGCGCTTTAAATGTTCAAGAACATTTTATTGCCTGCTTATAAGAATTGCTTATACTATTCTATCTATACCCCTATATATTATATACTATACTCTAATATATATATTCTATATATTATATACTATATATTTATATATCTATTGTTATATATGATATAAATATAATTTATATATCATATCTATATATATCTCTATATATATATCTATATGTTTGTGTGGGGGTAAATGTTTATACATCGAGAACCCTCAGACTATCGAGATACCCGACCTTTTGAAAAGTTTTATGGGGGTGGAGGTTGCCAGATTAGGTCTCTCGTTAAATTGTTATTTGCTTTCTTGCTACAAAATTCTTAACATATTAGACAAACAAGAAAACTATTTTCAAAATGAAAAGAGAATCTGACTGAAAAAAATAAAAAAATATTATGAATTCACTTCACTAGAAAAAAAAAGGCCCCAACCACAACGCCATCCAACAACAACCACCCCCCATAAACGTCAACAAATGGTGAGGAGGTTTTTTTTCAATGTAATTAATGAATTAATGCATATTATATTAGCAAAAAGTAAACGAATTTGCTATATATTTTGGGGGCTTCAACCTAAATCAGCTTATTAAAAATGAGCAACGCTTACGGCATCTTATTCTTCAGTGTAAAATCTTGATTTGGGTAGAGTTGAATTAGACGCATGGGGCACTTTTTTTTTTTATTTTTAACATTAACCGAATACGTTGGGGTGGGACAACACAAGTTCCCCAATGTACGGACAGAACGCCCCGCGTTTACCGCGGGCTCCGGCAAACGGTGCTATAATTAAACTTAATATTTTCTTTTTTTCGACACATATGAAAAGAACGAATCTTTGCTTAAAAATTTATAAAGAAAAAAATTTCCTCCAAATATTCCCTGAAATTTCAACTGGAAATCATAAATCGAATACTCAGTATAAAGAATATTAAAAATTAAGTTCCTAATTATTTATATTAAATCTATCTAGACCTTAAATACAACTTAATTAACTTAAACCTATACCAAACTGAATACACAATAACTAATTAAAGATTATCAAAAATTTTTAAAATTATAGAGGAAGAAAATAAAAAAATAAGAAAAAAAGTCGGCCTTTCACTTCTATGAGATTTTAAGCACCTAACCATTATCATAATTTAACTTTAGCTCTGTTATATATTACCTGGGGCAACGACTTACATTATTTTTAGGAATTGTCGGTTATGTAAACTTTAACCTATATTATATATAATTAGTATATATATATATTATATATTAGTATATCTAATATTATATATATAGTAATATATATATATATATCATATATATATATATATATATATATATATATATATTAATATTGTATATATATATTATATATCTATATATATATTAATTATTATATTATATATATATATATATATAATATATATATATATATATATATATATATATATAATAATAATATATATATATATATATAATTATATATATATATATTATATTATATATATATATATATATATATAGACACATTTACATATTGTTATGATGAGCTGTATGTATGTATTAAAAAAAAGACGTGATCTCCTATTGGATGAATCAAATTTTGAAATAAGCGTTCCATTGAATCCTAATCCTCTTTTTCAGCCTTCAATTCGTGCTGTTTTTCACAAATGCAAATGAAATGTAAATATATACATTTAAAATACACGACATGATATGTAACTAATAATTATAAAATAATAAATTTATAGTATTTTTTTTATAAACTGAACTTTTTAAAGTTCTTTTTGATAATTATTTCTTAGTGTTTGTAATTTTTAATACTCTTTATATTATAATAATATATATTATATAATATATATATTATATTATATATATATATATATATACTATATATAATATATATTATATATATATATATATCTATACTATTATATTATATAATATATATAATATATATATATATTATTACTTTTATAATATATATATATTATTTATATATATATATATTATATATATAATAAAGAGGCGTAAAAATTTGCTCGAATTTGGCAGAAAAATTTTTATTTAATATTTTAAAAATTTGATTTATTTTACAGATCAATTTAAAAGAATCTTTTAACATTTAAATTTATATTACATTATTCTAGTATGTTAGTACCTTCACGGATTTGAGTTCATTGAGGTCTTCCAAATAGGCATTCAGGTCAGCATCCCGAAAAGGCCAGGCATGTAACTAAAAAACTATAACAGGTACACGAAAATATATCATTTTATTAATGAGTTACAGCCGGAATTAAAAAAAAACTTTTTTGAGCTGAGACGGATAAAAATTTCTGAAAAAATTACTTGTTTTTTGATAATCAAGATGCGGCTTACTCCGCGAGTATGCACGGAAAGTTGCCAAATGTTGAATTTTTTTTTTTTAAAACGGACGAATACCCACGAGTAAATAAGAACGATAGAGAGTCGGGGTTTCTCGGCCTACCGGGGGACGACAGGGGGGACTTCGTCCCCCCTCTGTCCCTCCGTCGGCTCGAACCCTAAAAAGCGATTAAAAAAAAAATTTAAAAAAATTATTCGTCCAAAAAACGGTATTTTGGCAACTTTTTTGCTCCGAGACTACTGGCAGATTTCAGGGTAATCAGATATTGGCTATTTCAGGTCTAAGATATTACTAATTTAAGGAGTTATTAATAAAATATTAGAATAAAATAAATTTTTTTAAAGTTTCCTCGATGAAAATACTTCCTGAATCAAAAATGTTATTTATTTCTTCTGTAGATATCGTTTAGTCTTTTAGTTACATGCCTGAACTCTTCGGAATGCTGGCCAGGCATTCGATATTCCTATAAGTAACGATTTGCCTCTTGGACAACGTTTCTTGAATGTTGCCTGAGTTCGAACACTTGATTGGTTACCTTAATAATAAAATAAAATAAACTAAATAGGCGTGAACAAATGGGACTTTTACCCAAATTAATTGCTAAAACTTATTTTGAGACATGAATAAAAATTTATGAAAAAAAATTGTGAAATTAATAATGTATAAAATGAAAAAAAAAAATAGTATTTTATTTTTACTATAATTTTATTAGAATTACATTTGAGTTTTGTTGGAAGTAGAATTTTTTTCTATTTTCAAAAAACGCGATTCAAAAAACGCGATTCAAATATTAGCCATCTCTATTGTTCTTGGCGTTTTCAATTTCCTGATCATTCTTAGAAGTAAGAGATAACCTTTGGTATTTGTGTTTTGTTTCATTTCTTATGCATGCGAAGAATAATGATTCAGCTTTTAATCTTTTAAAACATAATGATCCTTAGAGATCTTTGAGACCTTTTTATTTTGTTCTATTTCTTATGTATGCAAAGAATAATGATTAAGCTTTTAATCTTTTAAAACATAATGATCCTTAGAGATCTTTGAGACCTTTTTATTTTGTTCTATTTCTTATGTATGCAAAGAATAATGATTCAGCTTTTAATCTTTTAAAACAATGATCCTTAGAGATCTTTTAGACCTTTTTGTTTTGTTCTATTTCTTATACATGCGAAGAATAATGATTAAGCTTTTAATCTTTTAAAACATAATGATCCTTAGAGATCTTTGAGACCTTTTTATTTTGTTCTATTTCTTATGTATGCAAATAATAATGATTCAGCTTTTAATCTTTTAAAACATAATGATCCTTAGAGATCTTTGAGACCTCTATTCTTCACACATGTTCCTAAAATTGCTTCTTAAAAGGTCATTAGTGTTGACAAATTTAAAAAATTATTTGAAATATTAGATGCTATGAATTAATTGTGTGAAATGTGAAAGGGTGAAATATACCTTATCTATATCCTCAATGAATGAAAGGTAGATATCCATATCCCCAATAATAAAATCGGAATTTACCTTCATTCGCTGAAAAATCCGAGAGGGGAACATTCAGTTTCGATATCAGATTTCAGAATTCAGATCCTTGTAGGACATATTACATCCGGTTATTAGGCACTAAAACAGTGACATTTGTTTTGAGATGAGAGCATTAGTTTCGGCAAAGATATATACCTGCTACTTCTTAATATAATATATTAATATATAATTTATCTATATATATATTATATTATATATATATATATAATATTATATATATTTTATATACATAATATATATATATATATATTATATATATATATTATATATATATATATATATTTATATATATTATAGAGAGAGAGAGAGAAGAGAGAGAGGTTTGAGAGAGAGAAGAGAGAGAGAGAGAGAGAGAGTCTGAGTCGAGCGCCTGGATTTTCAAAGAAAATTAAAATAATAATTAATGAAGATTCATCTTTTTTATATTACTTCTTACTTCATCTCCCAGAAGTAGATTAAGCGCCAATTAGGGCAACCAGTATTTTCCTCCATCTGAGCCGCATTTATGGAACTGATATCTCCCCTCAGAGTCTCGATGTCCGGTAGACCAATTCTCTTAGGGTCTCTTGCTTATTACGTTCTCTCTCTCCTTTCCTTGGTCTTCCTAGGTCTTCTTCCACTTGGCAATCCACTTCCAATATTCCCTGTAAATCTTTCCCCCTAACTTTTTCAAAGGCTCGTCCATTTCTCAAGTGAGATTTAATTCATCCCTTAGTAAAAACCGAAAAATATTTAATTATTTGGCCTAATTGCTTCATTCAATTTACTCTCTTTAACTTATCAAAAAGGTTTCATCTCTGCTGATTGAATCTTTTCTCCTATCCAAAGCTGTCAACATCCAACCCTGCGCTCCATAAATAAAAATTGTCGTTAGTATGGTGTTAAAGACCACATTATTTATCTCAAGCCGGAGTTGTTGAACCTTTATGATTTGATAAAGGGACACAATAATTCACCACAACTCATTCATCTTCTCCAGAGGTCCGAGGATGTGTAGAGCAAGCGAGAACTACTTTTACTCCACCGGCTTTCTAAGACTGTTGTATAAATCCCTCCCTCTTTTAATCCATTCCCAGCATGTGCATAAGTTTCATTTCATTTAGTCTCCCAAAAAAGTGTTTTCTCTACAAGTGAAATATTTGAAATGATGGAACTTCTTGTTTTTCACGCATGACAAAATTCCAGGTATTAAACATTACTCTCTCTCTCTCTCTCTCTCTCTCTCTCTCTCTCTCTCTCTCTCTCTTTCTCTCTTTTCTCTTTTCTCTCTTTTCTCTCTCTCTCTCTCTCTCTCTCTCTCTCTCTCTCTCTCTCTCTCTCTCTCTCTCTCTCTCTCTCTCTCTCTCTCTCTCTCTCTCTCTCTCTCTCTCTCTCTCCCTTCTCTCTGTCATGTTCTCTCTCTCTCTCTCTCTCTCTCTCTCTCTCTCCTCTCTCTCTCTTCCTCTCTCATCTCTCTCTCTCTCTCTCTCTCTCTCTCTCTCTCTCTGCTCTGTATGATAATTAACCAATGTTGTGATAAATTTTAGTTAAATATTACCATGTTAATGTAAATTAACATTGTTATGTTAGAGATATGCTTGACAAAGTAAGAATAGGTTACGTTTTGCATGCAATGTTAGTTACTTTGCTGTTGTTAAGTGTGGAATTTTGTTAACGTTAACAGTTTATTCATGTTTAAGGCGTGTCAGGTTTGTCATTGCTTATTATATTCATAGTTCAGATGATGCTATGTTAGCTTTATTAATGTGGAAACTTTGTTACGTTAAGGAGTCGCATTCGTTAATTCTTGTATAAAAGAACTTGATTTATGCTATGTTTATCCAAAATGATACTGAAATGTGACTTGAATCAATAGATCAATAGATCAATAGATCAATAGATCAAGGGATGATAGGCGCGGGGTGGTGGTTTGATTTACTGATTACCGATTTAGGGTATGTAAAAACGTTACAATTTTAGTAAAAATTTAACTCTTGAATCAATAGATCACGATTGGCTAGAGGGTAGCTGGATGGATCTTTACTCTTACTGATGTATACACGGCTTTGAGTATGTAAAAATTGTTTTACAATTTTAGTAAAAAATTTGACTTGAATCAATAGATCAATAGATCACGATTGGACAGGAGGGTGGCTGGATGGTGGTTTGATTTACTGATTTACTGATTTAGGGTATGTAAAAACGTAAATTTGTGAGTTATAAACATAAGATTTCACTGTTTTAGATTATTTATTTATTATTTATTTATTTTTAATTTTTTCTTGATGGCTCTTGAAACCATATTTTCAAACAAGACCTAATATATATGAAGGCCATTAAATATTGTATCAGTAATTGATGGTTAATAACTCGAGTAATCGAGACCGGAGCCAGCACTGGTGCAGCTGTCAATTCCTAAATTCTGAGTCAGACCTCTTCTTCATTCTTCCTTTATCTATCTTTCAGTCCTTCTTCATTCCTCCTCTCGACCTCTGTTTTGCACTCTTAAAGTTTATTCTGCAGTCATCAGACCTCTCATGGGGGAGTCCCTTGCACACCCCATGCCTGACTTATAATACTCATATTCGAGCTCTACTAACTCGATAACCCATATAAGTGTAACAATATATATTGTTGTTATACGACTGTTTATTAATTTGTAACTGCAGTGGCTCCTAAAGCAATCTGCAGGTGGCTGAGCCAACTCCCTCAGATTCCAACATCAAACTCTTCTAGAACTGCACCTGTAATCCTTCCTTCACCAAACTGCTCAATTACGTCCACTCCACTTTGGTTGGTAGTCACTGTAAATCACGATCGAAACTGCTGCGACGAGGTCACGTCACCATCTAACACCTCTCCAAATTTTTAACCCCAAATGACAACTCTAACCATTGTGATGACATATCGGTATTTCACATATTGTTGCTCTTAGCCTTTAACCTATGCGCAGCAACCCG
>JABUQX010129851.1:30000-34442 GCA_015478945.1 Trachelipus rathkii
TGGATAAAATCGCATCCGCATCATTTTTCGCTCATCCTATCCGGCAAACCGCATGCGGATAGCGGATAGTATTCATCTATGAATTATGAGAAACGTGTGTGCACTACCTTATATATATATATATATATTAGAGATGAAGTATATATATATATATATATATATATATATATATATATATATATATATATATATATATATATATATATATATATATATATATATATATAAGGTTATATATATGTATATATGGTTATTAAAAGCAAGGACTTTCAAGGGATGACAGAATGAACCTTATGCTGAAGATCGATAATATATTTCAAACTTTTGTAAAACGATGACGCATATACACAGCAACTTTTCTAAATCCTAGTTACAAATCCGCATTTTCACTATCCGCATCCGCAACCGCATCCGGATAGCGGATAGTATTCATCTATGAATTATGAGAAACGTGTGTGCAGACCACCCTTATATATATATATATAGTAGCGGTATATATATATATATTATAGTTATTATATATATATATATATATATATATAGTATATATATATATATAGTTATAATATATATATATAGATATGATATATATATATATATGATATATATGATATTAAAAGCAAGTATGTGGGACTTTCTCAAGATGACAGAAGGACTCATGCTGGGAATGATCAAGATAAGATATTTAAAACTTAAAAATGACAGACGCATATACAATAGCAACTCTTTCTAAATCCTAGTTACGAAACATACTCTGAACCACGTGTTTTACAGAGTGTTAAAATTAATTTAGATGCCCCATGGTGGATGAAATGCTGCTAAAGCAGAAATTTATCACCAGCAACAAAAGATCACAGAAACAGACACGCAATTACCATCTGTTAGCGATCATTGCTGAATCCATGAACGTTTCTTTGGCTTCTGGCAGCATTTGAAGAGTCTTTGTTCAGATGTGTCGCTTGAATCAGATGTTAACCAATGGCCCGTAAGCTCCCATACCTGTAAAAGTTTCTCCGGCATTCGGCAGAAGTCGTCAGGTAATTTAGCATGCTCTTCAACAGTAAAGTAGTGAGCGTCTTTCAGTGGTGCAGATCTCATTTACGACGAAAAGATAAGCAAACTCTCCCTTGAAAGGGCTTCAGAAGCTTTTGTTTTTGAAGCATAATTTAAGAATTATTAATTTCAAGCATTAATATAGAACCATTTTTCAAATTGGTGGAGGTTTCGGGTTGATGCTCTAGGAAAGTAAAAGAGCCAAATCCAGCGAACCCACTCTGGAGTGGTAATGGCGGCAGCAGCAGTATAGCAGCAGGCAGCGTTGGAGCAGCAGATATATATATATATGGGCTGGCGTTGCTATATATATAGCAGTATATATAAGCAGCAGCAGCAGTATATATATATATATATATATATATATATATATATATAATGTTAAAGCCAGAATATAATGAGAAGGTGAAGACCGTGCTCTTTCTCTGGGACCACAAGTACATGTTATGCGCCTGGTGCTAGTAGCACTGAGTTACTTCAAACTCCAAAGGGTTAGTACAGCCTGTGCCGTATGAAGCACCAAGTTGTCCTCACGCGTAACATGTGGTGGTTAATCCCAGAGGCAGTTACCTTTAATTTCTCACTGTATGTTCTTTCTTTAACATCTTATAATTAATTGCGATTATATGCAATATTTAACATCTATATATATATATATATATATATATAGGGTATATATATATATATATATATATATATATGTATATATATATATATATATATATATATATATATAGAGTATATATCTTACATCTTACATCCTCTCCCAGTAAGGCTCACGAGCCTGTCAGTGGGGCCAACCTCCGCTTCCATTGTGTTCTATCGATCACGATCCCATCCGCCATCAGCTCATCCATTGCAGGCATCCGGTGTCTCCTTAATGAATCCTCCACTGTGTCTCTCCATCTCTTCCGGGCGGTCTTCTTCTCTCGGCCTCACCTTCGGTCTCCACCTCCACATCCTACTGACAACCCTCTCTCTCTCCTGCATTCATGGCTCTCAGGTGTCCCTGCACTCCATCTTAGTCTGCAGTCGCGCTCCACTCAGACCCACCCTGGTTTCACACCCACGCCTCCTCACTGTCTCTGCTTCTCACTCTGTCTCTCCTTCGTCTTTCCTAATCACCATTTCAACAATATTCATCTCCGCTGTCTGGAATTCTACTTCTCCAGTCATGTTCCATGTCTCTGCTCCTGTTGATGGCTGTAAATGTAAATAATAGTATTGAAGCCAAGACTTCTGTATATTGCCTCTCTCTTGTTCCTCTGTCTTCATATCTTTATGTTCAAGATGGGGTATACTTCGCTCTTACAGTCCTGCCATACTGCTCAATCCTACTTCCCTATGCACACCCCCTTCTCTTCCAAATGTGCTTCCTAGGTATTTATATCTGTCCACGTTTTTAATCTCTCTACCGTCTACCTCCACTATCAACTCCTCCTCCTCCTCCCTACTTACTATCATTATTTCTGTTTTCTCCACATTCATATTTAATCCAGCTTCTCTCAATTTTTCTGCGAAACACAGCACCATTTGCCTCAACCTCTCACCATCTCCACTCCAACACGCCAAATCATCTGCGTATACCATGATGTCTCCGTCAATCTCCTCTAAACTCTCCTTTACACCTCTTATGACTGTGTCCAAATACGCTATAAACAGTATCGGCGACAACACACTACCCTGCCTTACTCCAGTTTTTACCTCAAACCATTCCTCGTTTTTATATCCTGTTCTTACCTTACTTATGCTATTCACGTATGTACTTCTTACTGCCTTTATCAGTCTGTCTCCAACTTCATAATCCCTCTCCAGAACTCTCCATAGCTTCTCCCTGGGTACAGAATCAAATGCTTTCTTCAAGTCTATGAAGGCGATATATGCCTTCTTATTGTATTCCCATGTCTTTTTCTGTATCATTCTTAATGCAAACATTAAATCTGTAGTACTTCTACCACCTCTGTACCCATACTGCTCTTCACCCAATCTTGGCTCTATTTTTTATCTTAATTTTCTTTCTAATATTCTCTCATATAACTAACTTCGCCATGTGATCCATTAGTAATTTCCTCAAATATATATATATATATATATATATATATATATATAAAATGATATATAATAGAAAGAAAAAATATATATATATATATATATATATATATATATATATATATATATATATATATATATATATATATATATATATATATATATGAAGTTCCTAGGCTAAAACTCTAAAAACTTAACTATCCGCTATCCGCATCCGCAATCCGCGGATAGTGATTTTAACTATCCGCATCCGCATCCGCGGATAGTGAAAAATCACTATCCGCTACACCTCTAATATATAGTTATATATATATATTATTATACATATCTATACATATGTGTCTATATATATTTTTATATTTTTTTTATATATATATATATATATATATATATATATATATATATATATATATATATATATTACAGTATATGTTATATATATATATATATATATATATATATATATATATATATATATATATATATAGTAGCATATGTGTATGCATATATATATATATATATATATAGGGAAAGATGTATTTCATTAACAGCAAAAATTTCTTATACTTATTATCTCATATCTCAAAACTACAATAGCTACAGGGAAAAGGAATACATTGCTGGAATGCTGGTCCAATTTAGTCCGGAAATGCAAAAAAAAAAACAAAATGGTAACTGAAAATTAAGTTTTACTATTTTTTTTTTTTTTACTAAAAAAAATACCCTAAGGGTATACCGCACCGATGGCAGGAGTCGGGTCTCGGCCTTCCGGGGAACTACGGGTAGGACTAATTCCCCCCCTCCGGAGAGGGTCTCCGGAACCCCCACTCTTTGGTATTTGGGTGTCGCGGTGGTTCCTCCCCCTCCCCTACGGGTATGGAAAACGTCCCCCCTGTGTTCCCCATCGGCTCGAGCCCCCATTGCTTTCGTGTAATACCTTATGAATAATATATATATATATATATATATATATATATATATATATATATATATATATATATATATATATATATAAGAAGATAGTATATATATATATATATATATATAAGCATATATATATATATATTTATATATATATAGTAAAGAGGTAGAAGTGCATGGCAGGTGAGTACAGCAGCAGCAGCATAGTAGTATATATATATGTATATATATATATATATATATATATATATATATATATATATATATATAGTTATATAAAGCTTATGTCCCCTCTGCTCCTAAAAAAAATAATAATATTTATTTTTATTATTTATTATTGAAGCGGTGCACGAAAAATGGCGAAAGTTGTTTCACGATAAATGCGAAAAGGTTAAACACCTAATTGGAAACGAAGTACG
>JABUQX010129852.1:5000-29035 GCA_015478945.1 Trachelipus rathkii
GATTTGATAGATCAGCACCGTAGATCTTTTTCTGTGGTTCGGCAGATCAACGCCAATCCCATTCATATCGTAGTTGAAACTTATTTGAGTAAGCCTCAATAATCAATAATAATATAAATAGTATAGATGAGATGTGATATAATCGATGTATTGATGATGTGATAAAAACTTATCATATTAATATATAATAATAATCACATTAACAAAAATAATAATAACTTGGCTAGTATAACATGAATCAATAATAATAAATCATATATCAATGTTATTTTAATATTCATTTTTTGTTGTAGTGATAATACTAAGTCAAACTCACAACTAATATAATATCATTTAGGCTTACTCAACAATAATATAATATAATCATATAGACATAAACTACATAAATATACTGTAGTCTTATATATCTGATGCCCTTATTTATATTGCACTGTCGAAATTATTGATATTGCGACTTAATTTTTCTCTGAACGCAGAGAAATATTGGCAGTCCTGTGCGTTACCATTTTAACGACGGATTTGAGCATCAACCTTAATATATTATAAGCTATTATTTATTATCTATTATAATACTTTATAATATTTAATATATCTTTTTCGTTGAAACAGAATTAGTATAAAAATTCTATATATTTATTACTATCATATTATATATATATCGTGACATATAATTATTATTCTGACTCATAATATTATATAATACACTCTATAGGGTATCATATAATATTACATGACTCAGTATAGGTATATAAACCAGCGGCGCTATAAGTAATGTATATGTATAGTTCATAAGAATAGTAGCTGTGAATAGGCCGTGATAGTATATATATATAATATATATATAGGTATATACATATATTCAGGTGGATGGCGTTTCCATGGGTTGTAAGTTTTTTCAACGCGCTGATTTTTTCACTTGATTGTTTTATTTCAAAAAACATTCTTTCATTTTTTCTTTTTTTGAGCACTTCCTTCTCGCTTTTTATGGTGTATATTATTTTTTTGTATAGATTTAAACTCTAGATATTTAACTTCAATACGAACCTCGAATTATGATAAAAATCATAGATCGCCGTACATCGTTACAAGTTTCTTGATCATAAAAATGTCAACAAAAGATTCAGTTTCCGGCGATGGTCATCTTTATTTTGATGGTGAAAGCTGCATAATGCATGAAGTGATCGATTATCAAGGATTTCTCGATTCCTTTGCGGCTCTTTGCTCACTAGCTCCTCATCGCTCCTGATTTTAAGATTTTGAACTCAGGCTAGCGCCTAGGTTACAACAAATCAATTTATCCGTTATATCAAGGACTGTGAGAAAAATAAGTTGATTTGAGACAAATTATATTTCGTGTCAGCGCTCACGAAGTCTCATAAACGATCCAATAAAAATTTCCAGAATAATCCTCTCTACTAACTCTGATTTATTGCTTTTATGCTTCTCAAAAAATCCAGAAAAATCCCCATCCCTCTGTATATAGGCACCTTTCCTCTCCTATATAGAGGTAGGAATAAGCTCCTTCTAACTTCTCTATGAATAATATTAATAGTAGAGTATAATGGCTCCATAATCTATATATCAGTCGGGTATATGGATAAATGGATTTATGTTTCTAGTATATTGAGGACTGTGCTCTAATCATCATAGACTCGCGTCTTACTCAATAGTAATGGCTGTATACTACGGCTATCACTAAGTGAAGCTCATTATGCCTATACTCCGAGATATAACCTATATATTCATCACTTGTGAGCTCTCCATAAAAAAAGATCGTTCTACATAAGTTAGTACTACTTGCATATATAGGTATCGGAGTACAAAGCTTTCATACTTATTTATATATTATATCCTCGTATATAGTTGAAAATGAGTTCCGCGGAAAAAATATTATCCGCTCTTTTATATATCTAATGTACTCATATAATAATATACATCGGATATATAGTCATGTATCGATACACCCTACTGACAATGCACCTACTTACTATACCTCGGGAACTATACTGACACCTAATCAGATTTTTTGATGATTATTTATATTATTATCATACCTATTTATAGGTCTACTGGTAATACCTGTAGTCCTCTATGTATGTGACTGCCGCAATAAGTGTATTACTATATGCTCATTTTCCCATTATATATAATCTTATATTTCATATAAATATCGAAATATAATATCGTTACGCTACCAGGTACCTTATATATATACTAATACAACTAATATATCAGCGTCTCTATACAGTAGAATTACTATTCGGAGTACTGAAGCGTAATATGTAGTATATCAACTTACTTCGTCGACACGAGTAGTATTAGACAGCATCAGCTACTGGACTAGTTCTGAAGATAATAACTCTTGATTGAATCATTGATACCTTAGTAATAGTTATATAATATTAAGTCCCGTATGGTATGAAGTAGGTATATATAACTTCGATACAAGTCTCACAAGAACAATCTACCTTATAACTAGTCTTCCTGACTCTCAAGTATTCCACTATATTAGTGATACACATGATGTTTAACTCATTTACATTAAAGATGTGATCTCCATGGATGAATGGCTGACGCGAAACAAATCTCGAAACTAAGAAAGCAATACAGCTGACTTTGCTTACTTGAGTGTTTTTGAGTAAGCAGATCATGATTTTTTGATATTGTTAGATGAGGTCTTTTTTCACTTTTTTTTCGATCTTTTTTTACGTCTCTTTGATTCTAACATCTCTCTTTTTTATTATTTTTTTATGAATATTAAATGGTTCGACTCTCCACTTCACGCATATATGAACTATAAATGTGACTCCAAGAGCTGGTTAATCATATACTGTGTTACTTACGAAGCTGTACTATACATAGAGTGTATATGTTTTTCACGTTTGCAAACAAAACTATAATTGTGTCTCGCTAATATTGTAACACAGTGCGCTTGGTAACCCAGTTTGAAGTCTCTGTAATACACTATCTCTCTTGGCTGTGGTAGGTACTCCATTTGCAGAGATAATTCAGATGATAGGGCTGGAATTGTTAGATTAAGGGCCCATGCACCATCTTAAGTATTATCTTTATTAATTGTTTATTATGGAGTGGTTTGACTTGAGAACTTATAAAATGTAACCTATACATCCATTAATTATTATTTTTTTATTGTTGTAATTGGAGATAGTCTAAATAGAACACAGCAAACCGTCACTTCCCGGCCTGCCTTCAACCATCAACGATTCATCACGACTTGGTTTGCCAACACTCTTTCTTACTACTGTATTATAATTTCTGAGCTCTCATAATGAGTATTTCGGTACTGAGATCATTTCCTGGTAAGAGGGGTCAATGCGTTTCTTTATCTGATTGATTTCTTAATATTAATTTAATTATTTGTGCTGACTGGACAGTGCGTTAGTTATACGGCCCATTCGCTAGACGGTTTCAGTGTGATAGGTATACGATTGATCTTTCATGAGTAGTTGTCGTTTCTTCTTAGTTCTTAAGTTATTGTCCGATATTTATTATTTATGGACTGGGTACATTTCTAATTCATTGACGTGGGAGTCGCCAATGTTGGCTTAGCTTCTACCTGAGCTCTCATCCTAATTTATATGTTTAATGGTTGGCTGGGACATTCTTTATAAAAAGAGACTTATGCGGGTCGTTGCGTAGAAATGTTGATACTTCCCTATTCTCTGATTAGATGATAGCTTCTCACGTGGCACCACTTTCTTAGGCAGTCGCACACTTGCGTTCTCTGGATTATCTCTATGGTGTCGCTTTCCTTATGGTGACTGTCCCAGTCAACCAATAACAAAAATTAATAAATAAGAAGCCGCATTGATCACCTCCATACTTAGCGACCTGTCCCTAGTGCAACCAAATATACAAGAGTGAAAAGAAATGAAAGTAACTTCGGCGCGATGGTACGACTCCTATCTTGACAATATCGTGTCCGCAGTTCGCCAACATATAAACTCTAATGAAGATCTGCGTACGTACAAGGCGGCATTTGCCCCCTTAGAACGTTCCCAATTTTCAGTGTCTCCGGTAAACGTAATGTAATTAGGACTAATTGCTTTAATAATAATTAATTGTAAGTGAATGTTAATTAAGGAATGTTTTCTGTTTACAGCGTAAAAGCCGGCACACTTGTCAGAGCAAAGGCTCCTCTGATTGCACTCTCTCATCCTACACAATTATATCACTCCCCTAGACACTCTCGCGAATACAGAGACCAATAAATTCTTCATGTAGATCACGGACTGGGAGGCATACCAAATAAGAAAATTAAGAAGAAAGCATGCGCCCATTCGGAATAATAGAGAAAGTGGAGGAATTAAGCAAAGTAGCAGTCTAGCGAGCTTAAACTCCTTTTCGCATGATGGTCCGGTTTCACAGAAGTTGTTTGGTCTCGACACCGATGGCAACAATTATTAATAGAGATCGGGTCTTTTGGATTTGGCTCAGCGTCTCTATGGATGCCTTGCGAGGGTATCACCCTATTATACTATAATAATTAGGGTTGGGCGCTGATTGTATATATCTTACCTAGTAGTTTTCTAGATTTTAATAAACGTCATTACTGCTCTGTTATTGACCATAACCTTGTTAGGTCTAACATCGTGATGGTTCTGCGGTTATAGCCACTTTTTTTTATTCAGTTTTTCCGTATAGACTTAATATAGACTACACAGATATGCGTGGATATGTTTTAGATACATGTATTTTAATAAAAAACTGCCTATGATACTATTATGTGCGCTGAGTTATTAATAAAGCATTAGAATACGGAAATAAGGAGGTGGGTCTAATTGGATGTTTTAATATTATGAGTATTTTATAAAGTGTTTTCCGCTTTTGCGGGCCGCAGCGTACCGCGCTCCTGCTCGTGCTATATTTTATACGAATCGTGGGGACTCAATGTTCTCCTCGCACTTACCGCGTCATGTGTACTTCTACTTGTCCCCGTATATTTCTCGATTGTCTTAATCAGTATTTATAATTAAGGTAATAGCCACTGGCCCCTAAACCGTGAGCACAATGTACCAAAGTCAATTATTGTAGTACAGAACAAATAATATAAATAAAATTAATTTGATCAAAAACAAGTTATAAGGCTGCACTGGCCACTCTGATAACAGTGATCCCAGTCAAGGCTTGATTGAAATGAACACACTAGAGAGTAATAATAACATTGCAGAAGGCCGTGACCTGATGCAACCATTTATCTAGACTGTCCTCATTTAACCGCAATCCTTTTCACAACTTCGGGCGGAGAGTAGCGTCATGTAATAATCTAATTACCAGATTCGAAAGAAATTCTTGTCGACTTAGTTTTAGTTAATTCATTAATTCTTCCTGGCATGGATTGGTGTTCCTCGATAAGACACATATGATATTTCTCTTCTTTTTATTTTTACCCCCGATGTCGCGCGCTTGGTCTGGACTACATTATTTACTTTGATATACTCTTCAGAGATAAATTTATATGCTTTTTTGGAGCATAAAACAACAGAATACTAAGGCAGGTATCCCTATCGATAGCTTGCTTAAGTGTATTTACCATGATTCACTAATAAGATCTATTAATTATACGCACCAAAGTACGTAATCGAGAATACTTTATGGTGAAAAATATCTTAATCTTCTTTAACATTGTTTAGTTGGAGCGCACTGTTTCTCGTATGGGAACAGTCATCCAGCACAGGCCCATGACCGGAGCTTACCTTCTAATTAAGTTTTAACTTTTTGTCACTTGTGGTCTTGACTGAGGACTCAGGGTCATAAAACGACCGTGGCGGCTTTCTGTTTAAGAATGATCTCTGTTTATGTCGTAGAGACATTTTTTTATGAGTTGAACACTGGTACATTCTCCTCAGTAAGGTATACATAAATAGATGTTTCTTTTCTTCTTTAATATTATATTCTTGTTATTTTTATGGATGTCTCTTTTGGGGTTGACTGGCGACTATGTCTCTTAAAACGAAATATCGCCCATGGCTGCTTCTATAAGTTTAATTCTCTTATAAGTGTATCATTTCCTTATGGATCTCGGCACTGCCGACCTATACATATAAGGTCGGGGCCAATAGCCTCAGGATCTATTAGGCACATATTCTATTAGTTTCTTATTGTGGTCGACACTATACAGATTGTCACAAAGAGTGGATCATGGCAGACGCATTTATTTACTTAGATGCTTACGTATTCTCTCTGTATGATGACTGAGCTGTTTTCTACATTCAAAGAATGGTCAATCTGAGATCTTTGTGTGGTGCGCGACCAAATTTGTTGTCTGAGTCCCCATCGGGCAGACTCGAAGTAGAGAATTGTGGTACTAGTTTCCCGTTGAGCCCTTCAAAATCTCTCTCTCTCTCTCGGATCTCTTCTCTAAACACAGAACTTAATCTTTATCTCTTGGTAAATTATTAATTGATTGCTGTGCGTTTGACTCTTGCACAAGTACTCAGATCAGGCAAACGATGATACTCGGAGCCTTGTTTGATGTGTAGTTATGTCTTACTTTCAATATTTAGTATGTGACGGTGCACTGTGATGTTGTGATGAGCGAGACAGTGTGCTCTTAAATGGGGATTCTCTCTACTGTAATTTTTATTCTGAGTTGAAGTCATGGTACAAGTATTCTTTCCGATATGCTTTATCACTCGGTCTTTGTGTGCGGCACGTTCTTAAGGTATATATCTTCATACGATCTAGCGTTTATAGTACTCGGAACAATTCTATAAGCGCAGGATTATATGCAGTCTTTCTAAAGTTCATCCATCTCTATCCGAAAAATATCTTAATATTATGTTGTTCTCTGGCGCAGACTAGATCGGCACAACCATGCTCGGGTGTCCCTGAGTAATCTTATGGTTCTCTCTATTTATATCGATTATAATGGATTGACTGAGGAGAATGTCTTAGTATTCACAGCCCCAATGCTGGTTCGTAATTATTGTGTCTTAATTTGATTATTGTTGGTTGACTGAGACAGCGTCTATAGGTAGGAACCCAAGTGGCCTTCTCTTAATGAGTACTAAATTGACTACTTCTATTAATTTACACATTCTGATATCTCATTATACACACTCTATTTCTTATATGTTAAGATTTTCATCTATTGTGCTTGAAATCGGGACATCTACTTGGATTTCTGACAGTTCTTCCTCCACCATGTTTTTTCTAGGACCTCGACTATCCGATCACAATAATCTTTATTCTCAAATCATGTATGTCCTATAAACGTACTTATCAACATTTCCTGAATTTTCGGGGAATAATATATTCTGTAACCTATTATCCTGTAAGCTGCCCTTAGTTGATCGTCCACTTTTTAGTCGAAGCTAATGCTTATAGTGAGTACTACCGAGATAAATTACCCTTACCAAATCCACTAGCGTTCTATCACTACTACGTATATAGGAAACCTACTCGACGCAGGCGATAACTTCCTTTCCTCACTTCCTACTCGTCTCTGGTGAGTACTCAGTTGCCTGTATATATATATATATATACCTGACTCTATGTGAGCCCTCAGAATTCTGGAAGATAATCATAAATCAGTGACAATAACTATCCCACTAATATGAGCTCCAAATAATCTAGTAACGGCAATATAAGCTATTAGTATGAGATTTATTTCCTATAAAGTTCAGAGATACTTTTGGACTGAGGTAGGTAGTATTTCGTTTAACTACTAGGGTAACTGACGGCTACTATGATGCTATAGTCATTAAGTAGTAATTCACGTCCATACTGTTCGAGCTATACTATGCTCGGGTATATATATCTATATATAATAATAGTCTCTGAAGTATTATAACCTCATTACCTAATATCCCTAGTCATTTGTATCTACTATAGATAGGATATCTTACTCTCAAGGTTGGGATTTCTTGTTTTTTCTAAGAGCGAGAAAAAACATATCAATTCTTTCTTATTTGCTCATGGCTTCTTACTCTGATGCTCTTGAAAGATCCTCAGATCGGATTTTGCGGGCTCCTATCAAGAGTGTCATTGCCGTTCACAGCGACCATGAAGCCATCGTTTCTTCGGCGACAAGGTATCGTCGCCAATAAACTCAAATTACATAGACAGTGCTATATAGAAGCGAGTAATTTATCCAAATAATGATCGGAAATTTTTGGAACTTGTAATAATAGGGGGGGATTTATTTATTATATATATATATATAATATATACTTATGTATAAGTTATATAGTTATATATATACATATATGTATCGACCAATATACTGTCGATAGAGTTAGATGAGGGACTTGAAAGCATTTGAAAGAGAAAAAATACAATATGCGTTTTTTCAGTGAATAAATATACAAAGCCCATCATTAATTCAAAACGATCGTTTTTACTTATACTACCGACCGTGCGAACTCAAGGGTATCGTAGACAGAGTGAAGTATTGTTACTCAGGTCATTATATATAAACATCGCGTACTATAGAGATAGATTTTTCCAAAACGTATCTGTAAGTGAATATATTTGGATACTGTTAAGGTTAGTATGTAGTTTATATATATAGTTATCTAACTTATACCTATATATAGTGCGCTATCGCCTATGTACATACGTATTAATGATCTAGTCTACTAGTATATCTTAAATATTTATATATATATATAATATTATATTATTAATAGTTTAGGTAGTATTATATAGTAGTATAATATAGCTATATATAGCTAGTACCGTGGATGAAATTAACTATTACCTCAGTATTCATTCTATAAATCCGCTTTTCTACTCATATAGGAAATTTCATCGCTGACCAAGTTACGAATAGTATCTACCTCTTCTAAATATCTACAGGTACTCCCCACTACGCCTAGGCTAGATACCTTAGTAGTCCAAAAGGAGATTAAGTGTAAACAGGGAAATGATCTGTAATATTTACATCACTAGAGATATAATTCTTTCCAAAGAGGTCCGAGATTTTCTGGAGTTTTGAAGGGGGAAGGAGGAGACGTGGCTCTTCTCTAAAAATTAAAACAAAGCAGATCGTAATGGTAACTTGCACATCATAAATTCAGAAATTTCCTCATTGCTCCTTACTATTAGAAATATATGCTTTAAGAACGTAATACAGAAGAAGCTTATTTTACAGCTCTCGATTCATTTTATCTCTTGGCAAACATTTATTTTTCATAAAGATCATTGACTGGGAGATCTCTCTCGAGTATGAGATGTCTACAAGTATAAGCACTATAATTTATAACTCGACGGTGTTCAATAACTTATCACTGGCGTGTAATATTTCTCGGCCGCGCGTAACAGAAACCTGTATCTCTCATTTCTCTCTCATGTATCTGAATTCTTTCTACAACCTGATCTTCCCTCCTCTCCGAAACACTGCAAGAAAAAAACTCTTTCCAAATATTGTTAAATTAAATAAATAACAAAAGGTATGTAAAATAGATATGGACGATATTATCTTACATATATGTTAGCATCAACTAATCAGCGTAGCTCAATATGAATAGATTATTTTTTCACTAACTATATAAAGTAGTATATATTACAGTAGTAATATTTTATATAGGAACTAGAGTGAGGGCCGGATTATCATCTTCTAATACACGTGAGTATAGCGTCTCAATTATATTTAGATGTATTTCCTACTAGTATGATCTCTCTACGTAGGCTAATATATGGCTATTACATTGAGTATATTCTCCTTATAGATAAATAGCCCTTCTATACCCTAAAATACCGGCTATATTTCACTTAGAGAGAAGCAGAGAGAGAGGGAAGAAAAGTCCTGCTGACTCAGTGTGTGACGTAAACTACTTCCTTTTTTCGTCCGTATCACGACCTTTGTGGATGTGGGTCAGCCTCCGAAAGCAACATGAATGCTCAGAGCAAAAGAAAATCATAACAGCTACAGGAAAAGATTAAAAATAAGAGATTTTATGAAAGTTTAGATGTAACAGAATTGTTAAAAAATGAACAGACAGACAACTAACAAAAATATGATTAGAAAACTTTATAAAATCTATTAAATTTATCGCTCTCTCAAGAAAATCTGATGATTCTTAGATGCATCTGATTTTTTGTGGAGAAGAAGGCAAGGGGAGCGTCATCACTAAGAGGAACAACCAAGGTGGGGGCCATAAGTGTCGATGTGTTTGTCTTACTAAAAGGTTCCCAAGGGTGTAAAGCGACAAAAGATTGATAGGAGGTCGGGGTTTCCGGTCCTACCGAGCCGGACGATGCGGGGGGACGTTCGTCATGAATGTGGAATGATAAATTCTTTTGTTAATTGGTTTAATAGAAGAAATTTCCTAATAAAAAGCAAAACTCTATATGGAATTTCATCAAAAGAGGTTCGTTCTTCCCTTCTCAACAGACTATTAATGTATATGTCCTCTGGGAAACAACCGACGCGAAAAACAAAATACGGCATCTTCTGCGCCTAAAATTCTTTCTAATTTATATACGTTTCAGATATTATTGAGAGTTTTAATTATAAGAACTAACTTATATTTTCTTTTTCAAATTATCATCGAAAAATTGCTTTCATAAAATTAAAATATGTTATTTTACTTCATGTAGCTGTTATAATTTTTAGTTACATGTTCATTGATCTTATCGATTATGCTTCAGTATTGATATTAGCTAATAATGACTTTTTGGAATAATTTTGTTCTCAATTCTCCTCAATTTACCTCTCTTGCAGCTGGAGAGAAATCTTCGGCGGCGAGATCCGCGTAAGACCTATTCCGTTCCCACATTCACTCTCGCTCGTCCGAGTATTTTACAAAGTGTGGCATAATGTTGACTTCTACTCTCTGATAGTATTTTATTATTGATCTTAGAATGATGTCGGTGAGGAAAAGGAAGCTGAGAAGATTTCTCCCATCAGGGCTAGTAAACAACGGCGGCGTGTGGTGGTGTTGGCTAGAGTACGTTAGAAAATTTTCTCAATTGTGAAAATAACGTGTATACTGAAAAATTGAAAAATGATAAGATTATCGACAATGAAGAAAACTGGAAGATCAGAAATGAAGATAAAAATGTGTTGTAGATAATGTGGCTACGTTAATAATGATTTACATTCGGCAGTGGTCAAACTTTATCGATCTGTGTGGCGTTTTCACTTATAATAGAATTACTATATATATGTATAATGTGTATATTATTATATATGTTGTAAAATAATTATTATAATGTGACTGATCCGAGGAACATACCTTCTACCGAAATCGTGACTCTTATCACGGAAAAATCCCGGCGCAAGTACTAGTAAAACCTTATCCTTATCTTATCTTCTCACTCGGTGGATCTCTCTGAGAGGTGTCCTCCTCCATGTTTTTCGGTTCACGAGCCGGTCCCAGTAGAGCGTTCATTGCAAATAGTACAGTAGAGAGCGTTCAGCCTATACTAAAGCTAAGCTATATAGCATATAGAGATGTTTCGAAAGTCTAGGTATAGTCATTTTTGGATAACTCTCAGTGATGGGGCAATTGTACCGTGCACGTGGGCGTGACTCCATAGATTATCCGCCACCTATGATATTGATATTACTAGGTTATATATAGATGCGTCTGGTATCTGCGTAAGAATAATTTGAATCATTCACTCATGAAATTATCCTAGTGGCTATAATATTTACGGAAAAGATAATCATCGTATACTCCGCAGCGTAAACGCTCTCATTTTATCATCATCCCGACGCGTCGTGATTCAGTACTATATATAATAATATTATTAAATTTTGTCTGTAAACAAGAGGTGAGATTCTTACTTCGTATCTTAATTTGCATATAATAACATACTAGTCAAATAGGTAGAATTTGGTCCAAAGTCAGTGTCAATTATCGAAATCGTAGTTTATTCCGCTATATAGTCACGTTGAGTTTAGATACTATGTTAAATGACATTTGAAGTGATGGAGTTAAAAATAATGGGGGAAATGGGCACCTGTAGTGTACCTAGTTGGACTGTGCGTTAATTGACCGAATGGAGTGGTGTTAGAAAACGTGAGCCGGTAGGTTATAGTTTTTTGTTGAGAATAATGTTAGGTTTGGCCCTAGACTTTTGCTGTGATTATGATTCATAGGTCAATTGAGTGTTATACTGCGAACGAGTGACACTTTTGATGAGATAGTTCATTCGTATTAGTTCAAGAGTAGGTGGCATCGTTTGATAGATGGTCACTTTGTTAAGGGGATTCTGTTAAGATAATAGCGCTTTACGTGTTGCTAGATATGCGCGATAAAGTGGGAATATCGAGTATTGTATTGACGCTGATTAGGCTGACTGAGTCTTGAGTCAGTAGAGGATATGTTTTCAGGATGTTAGCTGATTATTCAAATCGGTCGCAAGTATGTCTAGGTTCGGGCAGTTTGTTACATTATGATTCCCGTAGTCGCGGTTTATACGTTGTTCAGGCTTTGATTGGTGCTAAACTTTGGTGTTAAGCTATATTCGTATAGGTTGTATGTATATAGAGACATATTTTAGTGTTATGGTCTTGTCCAAATGATACTTTAGAATGATGATTTGACCATCAAGTAGCCAATAGATCAACGAGGTGGGTGATGGACGGGTTAGGGACTAAGCAGGATGGAGGGGTTTGGATTTAGGTCTGATTTTAGCGTATTGTACTGCTTTGAAAAATCAGTAATGTAGTTACGGTTTTTACTGTGATAGTTTTTGTACTCAATAAAACTTATTTTTTGTTATGTTAGGGAAGAAAGAGTTTGTTATTTTTGTATGTTGGTTGAAAACTTTGGGTTTAGTTTGCGGAATTTAGTTCTGTCTGGGGATTATGGATATTTTGACAGACGAGTTTATGTGATGTAAGTTCTTGTTTAGAGATTGGTTACGAAGTATTGATGGTGAAAAACGATCTACGTCAAATCATTAATCTCTTGTTCATATGATTGGATTAGATGCAGGGCTTTCTATGGGCTAAACTTTGTGGTTAAATGATTAGGATGTTAATGTAAAATTAGCATTGATTTATGGCAGAGATATGCTTGAAAAAGTGGACTAGGTTGAGCGTTTGCACGATGTTGTTAGGTACTTTATGTGCGGTTATGTGCAAAGTTTGTTTAATGTTAGTCGGTTTTATTCGCACGTAAGGTGTTAGGTTTGTCGTTGTTAACATCATATTCTTAAGTGTCAGGTTATGTTTATCGTTAGCTTTTATATTAATAGGGGAAACTTTGTCTGAGAAAGCTAACAAACGCTTCTATTGAGATAATTAACAAGGAGTTATGAATAAATTCTTGATAAAAATTCAATGTGTCATGTAAATATTAACGTAAGTATGTGAGAGAGAATAGTTGGTAAATAAGTCATGTCAGTTCTTTACAGGTGTTAAGCTGGTGATGGTTAATGTTTAAGAGTTGAGTGTAAGTTTGTCGTAGAGTTCGTCGGTAGTGCATTTAGTTCTGAAAATAGCTATCTCTATGTTTTATTGAATGTAGAAGCGATTGATGTTAGGCGTAGCATATATTCGTTGAGGTGATCCTAAAGATTAGCTTTGTACTTGAGGGTGTAGTGGTTGTTGAGTTGTTGGTTGTCGAATCGAGGAATATTATACCTTTTCAACTTATTATGATTCGTTCGAACGTCGTATTCTTGTTTACTTTCTTCTGATTGGTGAAAGAAAGAATCTCAGTACATTTAAGGGTTGTTTATATACGATTTCTTTCAGTAGGATATTTTTTTTCTCGAGTGGTTTGTAATACGATGACATCTCGCGCATCTTCTGACGCTTTGATATTCTATTTTCAGATGGTAGACAGTTATATGGAAAGAGGTTCATTATATTAAATTCGTATAACTGCGAATGGCGGACTGCGGACATGTTTGCTATGCTGGGATATCGCGTCTGCCAGAGGTCATTAATAGTAATATAAAGCTGATAATGGAGCATTACTTTGTTAGTGCGAGCGTGAGTGGTGTTTAGAAGCGAATCAGAAATTCCATTTTTCGATGTTTAGAGTGGTTTGGTGATGTGTTTGTCTGTGGAGTAAGGAGGTCGGAGTCCCGTGAAAAGAGAGTAAGTCTACATAAGAGCTTTACTTTTATTCGTTCTTTACTGCGTTAGGGTTAGTTCTTATGTAATAGTGGGGTTGAGGTATGGGTTACTGTGATAACTTGTTTATTTTGCAATAAATTGTTATCGGGTGTTCATGTATTAGTAGTTAAGACTGTGTGTAATATGGTTAGAGTATAATGTGGTGGAAAAAGGTTAATAGGTTAGCGTTGTGTATGGTAATATTTTAAGGTACTGTTACAGCGCTGGTATGTAAGGTCATTGTGAAGCTTTTGTTCAAATGTTAATCAGTTAGGTTATTTTTGTGTGTAGGAGGTATGTGTTAGGGTTGTCGTTGGTTTAGCTCATTTATTGTTCTAGTTCATGATGATAATCGCTGAGTGTTTACTTATTAATTGTGAAAGACATTTGTTAGTAGTTAGATATATTGAGGTGTGGTTTGATAGTCAGTATTGATGAATGTCGGTAGACAAGGGTTATATGATCATTATTTGTTGCTAAATATGTAGTAGGCTGGTAGAATATATTTTTGTGTTTATGTTAAGTTATAATGTTACCATAACAGCTTAAGCATATGTTTATGTTGTTATGTTATATTGTCAACTTGAGTATGTGCGTGTTATTGTTTTAGTTGACTCTTTACTGTGTGTGTTAAGTGTGGATTTGGTTAATGTGTAACAGTTTTTATTCGTGGTTTAAGTTGATAGGGTATTTGTCTTTGTACATATTTTCTTAGTTCTGTACATCATGTTAGATTTTATTGGATGTGGAAACTCTTATTATGTTAGAGTATAGTCGTTTGTCAGGTAATGATAAGTTGTCGACCACTGGTTTGTGATGGAATTTTTTATTGATAGTTTCTTGTTATTTGGTATGTTGTTAATTTTAAATAGACATCGGGTTATGGTAGTTAGAGAGTATGTTTTGGACAAAGGTGAATAATGTTTAAGTTTGTTGATGTTAGTGGTTGAGTGTTACATTTACTGATGTAATCTTGATAATTAAGTTTAACTATTAACAGTTCTATTCGTGTTTTAAGGTGTTGCGGATAGGTTTTGTGTTTTTGTAACTTATTTCATAGGTTTCAATTGTGACGCCACCATGTTTAGGCTTTATTGGCATGTGAATAGAACTTGGTGTACTGTCGCATATATTGTTTGATTCTTTGTATGACAAGAACTTTGATGTTATCGGCGTGATGGTTTGTATCCATAGATATATTGACATCTCGATATGTACTCTGAAATCAAAGTAAGGAGTTCAATAGTACTGCGAGATTAGTATTGACTAAGATGGGGTGCATGTTTTGGAGGTTTGTAGGGTTTGGGATTTAGGTGTTTTTGACTTTAAGGGTGATTTCTGCTTAAGGTAATGTAGAATTGGGTGTTGACGTATTGAACAATTTTTAGTTATAATATTGTTGAATTAAAGTCAATAGTGCAATTAGATTTCGAATAAATCAACTAGTATTCGAGTGATTTAGGAGCGGAGGGTAGGTGGGTGCTGGATTTCGCTGACTTGACTGTATGTTTAGTATGGGTAAACATGACAATTCCTTAGTAAAAAATTTTGCACCTTAATCAATAGATCAATAGATCAATAGATCAATAGATCAAATAAGGGTGGCAGATGGTCAGGAGGAGGTTGGATAGTGGTTTGATTTAGTGGATTTACGTTGCTTAGGTTATGTAACACAACGTTACAATTTTTAGTGAAAAAATTTGACTTAAAATCAAATAGATAATAGGCATCAGGATAGATCAATCCGGATCAATAGATATGATTTGAAGGGATGGGTGAGTTTGTTTGCGTTTGCTTACTTGATTTATCTGTTTAGTGGGATCGTAAATCGACAGGTAGACAGATTTGTAGTGAAATTTAGAATTTGACGCTTTATCAATAGATCAATTGTATTGACTTTCGGAAGGGTGTATTGATCTGTCGTATGATTCAAGTTGGGTATGAGTTCGAATTTTGTATTCTAAGCTAGATCGAATAGAGTACAGCTGGTCAAGTGGAAGAGGAAGTGGGTGGAGATGGTGTTGAGGATTGTACTGGATGTATGACGTGAGTTTTAGGGGTAATGTGGCTGTATAATAATACATGTGACAGGATTGTGTGTCGTATAAATAACTGTGTGATCGCCGTTTAATGATAGAGTCGAATAGACTCATAATAGATTCAATGATGAGTCGAATAGATCCAAGAATCGCAACTGGTGTGCAGGGGAGGTTGTACAAGTGTAAGGTAAGGAGTTGAGATGTGGTTGGATTTGGATTTTATAGGTAGTTGATTTCACTGCTTTGGAGGGTATGCTAAAGGTAACGCATTACTAAATTGTTAGTAAAAAATATGTACCTGGTTATTGTCAATTATGATCACCGATAGTAGTAGCACGAGGAGGAGTGGAACAGGGAAGGTGTGCATAAATCTCTGTGATTGTGATTGATGGAGTTTGGCTCATCCAGGAACAATGTAAAACAGTACATGATTTTCAGTGAAAAAAATTATGACTTATCAATATGATTCTAATGGAGTCTACAGATGGTCCTAGAGGAGGTTGGTGATTGGTGGTGCGATGTTTAGTTATGTTACTGGCCTTTAGGGGTGATGTAAAAAACGTAATTGTAAGTAGTATAACATAAAAAGAATAGAGGAATTATGTTGGTATTTCATTCAATTTTGTGATTATATTAATATTTTGTTCGTTAATATGGTTCTGAAACCTAATTATTTCGAATGCTACAGAGATCCAAAATAACCTATATACGAGACACAATATTGTTGTTATATTGCGAATGTTATTACCTAAGGCATCGCAGAGGGCTCAGCCGGTGCCTCGCGGAGCCAACCTCATTGAATTTCAAAGCCTATTCTTTGCTAGAAACTCAAACTTCTGTATCTTCGTTAAACCAATTTTCAGCCATTCGAATTCAAGTTAATTTTTATTATGGGTCGTGGCGTCCTGCCTTCGGGACTCGACGGCTAAGGTCGATAGATTTTCGTATACAAGCAAGGTTACCTCAATCATCTACACACTTGCCAATTTAGCCACTGATACAGATTAAGTTCGGAGCCGCGGTAGGTCAGGCTGCTCTCAAGTCGGAATCGGAACGGATGGCTGAAGGACGCCACGGCGGAACGTCAAGTCGTAGGCGTAAAAAAAAAAAAACGATCCTTACAGGATCGTTTTTTTCGATCTCGAGTTCGATTTCCTTAGGAAAAGGTCGAAGTCTTCGAGTATTATAAAATACATTGGGTGTATCACCGCACGGCGCTGCTGCGCGGCGCTCGTGGTCGGCTCTCGCCCTCTTGGGCTGCCAGCCATCTGGCAGATGATTAGCCGTTAGGCTTTAACGTTCAATCTCAAGGGTTGGGAAAAGCCTAAATAGGGTAAAGACGGGCGTAAGCGCTAGCTCATGGGGGTGGACGCGTCTGTGGGTAGTGTTGTTGGCCGTTGATATATGGTATGGTCTTCGCTATTCAGTGAGACTATGTAACTTTGTAAGCAGCTGGATGTGATGCGTAGCTTAGTTCCAGTATATATAGAGTTATATGCCAGAGTGGTCAGACTAGTCAGTGTCTGCATCGTTCAGTATGTGGATAAGATGGGGTTGTGAGCGATAGCGAGAGCGCAGTATAGTCTGCGACTCAGCTATATATATAGTATGGGGTAGAGGGTAGATTGTCGTAGTGATATAATTTAGGTTAGGGATATTCATAGGTAGATGAGGAGAGCGGAGGTTAGGGATGATGGGTAGAGGATATTTAGTCAGTTGGCGCACGAGTGATATGGTGATAGGTGGTAGCTAATAGGGCCTAAGTTAGTGTTTTGCGAGTGATCAGCTAGTTTGTCACGTGAGTATAGTTTGATTGTATTTATATGACTTATTAATATGGAGAGATTATATATGTATATTGATTAGGGTTGTATAGTTTAGTGTAAATACGCTGTGTAATACTGTGGATAGGAGTAGGTTTGAGTTATCGTTGCGGATTTTATGTGCATGTTGTTTGGCGCCTCTAGATGAACGGTCAATTTGTTTATTTAAGGAGATGAATATATGAGACAAATCACATAGGGTAGTGGCAATGGTATATTTTATATGAACGTTTGGTCGATATGCAGAGCTCTATCATCATGTTATGAGTTAAAGCTTTAATAAAGTTTAAGAATGAGCTTAGAGTGTCTATAAGTAGGGTTAGGTACGATTATATTAATAATTACTTTAAAATACTAATAGAACAGCTAAAAATATATAAAATGCTGACAAAAAACGATACATAAAAGAAAAAAATTAAATCTATTATTGCAACCTGCGTTTCACGATAAACTGTTTATATAAAGACGGTGGATTCAACATAAAGAGGGATGGAGGAGAGATCTTAAAAGGTTTTCCATATAATGGTGAAATGAATTTGTGGGAAAGAGAAGATAATGGGGGGGGGGGGGGAGGGGGGGTGAGGTGGTGGGGGTGTGGGGGTGGGTGGTGGGTGGGGGGGGTGTTTGGTTGTAGTGTTTTCGTTGGTGGACTAATAAAGGAGCTTTAAAAATAGAGTGACTCAAACTAATACGATCTTCACTATAGTTACTTTAGAATGATTTATCAATATGCTATTTGAAAGAGATATTAGAAATATGGATGAATGTAATTAGATTGATGATATGGGTGGAGATAGATGATGTAGTAATACTTGGTTGAAAGGTATATACATAAAAGTAATGAATGTGTTGTATTGTAGTTGGTGGGGGAGTGAATATAGAATAGAAATAAGTGGCTAATTATATGTGTATAAGTATATATATATGTGAATGAAAGATAATAACTCATATAATGAGAGTGTGTGGGTTATAAGTGTAGGTAAGGATAATTTGTATTTGTAGATATTGAATGGAGATGATAGGGGTATGTAATGTATAGGCAGTTCGCCCTTAGCCAGAATCACTAATGATAATAATAATAATAATAATAATAATAATAATCACTATAAAATAATAATATATAGATAATAATAATTATAAATATAATTACTAAAATATAATAAGTAATAGATAATATAATAATAATAATATAGTAAATAAAATATAATATAATAATAATAATAATAATCGACTATTATTATAATAATCATATAATATAATAATAAAATTAATAATATAATAATAATAATATAAAATAATAATATTCATTAATAAATATAATAATAAATAAATAAAAATGATTATAATAATAATGTGCTAGTACTAATTTATAACAAAACAAATAATAATAATATATAATAATGAAAATAGAAAGATAAGTAATAATAATTATAACTATTAATAATAATAAAAATAAGGTATAAATAATTCACATAGAGGATTACTACATAGACAGTAATCAGAGGATAAGGGGGATATTGGAATGATTGAGTATGGAGGATTGGTGTCTGTCTGGATTGTAATATTATATTTATATTGATGGAATGTTGATAATTAATTAATTATATAGATAATTATAACAATATAATTAAATGAATAATTAATTGAATAATAAGTGCAAGATTTAAGTTAGTGTCTAAGATTGAGCTGAATATATAACAAATGAGATAAATATATATAATTGAAATTGATAGAGTAAAATAATAATAGATATAGGAATATATGTGGGCATAAAATAGGATAGATAATGAAATTCGTAAATAAAATATTTGGTAGAATAATACTATTACGAAAGGTATACAAGAATTATGATGATAATAATTAATGAATGGCGGAATGATTAATAGTATGAATTAAATAATGGATAATAATTAAGTATATAGATGTATATCAAATAGAATGAATGGAGGATGGAATAAGGAAGAAGAAGAAAGAAGCTTCAAGAAGATGCATACGAACATGAGATGAAGACTAGGAAGAAGAAGAAGAAAACGAAGAAAGGAAGAAAGGAAGAAGAAGAAGAGAAGAAGAAGAAGAAGAAGAAAGAAGAAGAAGAGAGAAGGAAGAAGAAAGAGAAGGAAGAAGAAAGATAAGATTAATGAGATAATTGAATAATGATAATGATAATGATATGATATTGAGATAATGTTATGTCATGATAGAGGACTGGAGATAAAAATAATGAATAATTATAATCAGATGATAGATCTAAATAGTGGAGATGATATTATGTCGTATAACTAATTAATAATTAATAGAATGATTAATTGTTGAATAATGATGTAATCAATATATAGATAATAATAATGATAGAGATAATAATTTAATTATTTAGAATTGTAGATAAGACATTTAGATCTTAAGTTACCAAGGTTTACTGTGTGATTTATAGATATATAGTGATTATTTAGTGCCAAAGCATGTTTCTATCACTATCCATTTTGAAAAAAAAAAAAAATAAGAAAAAATAAAAGATTAGCTTTATATAGTGTCAAATTTAAAAACATATTAACCGCATTAGAACAATTTACAACTACTTTTCTATGACATTGATATAGAGAGAATTTTTATTATTAATTCTTAAGGTAAATCGTTATAGACTTGAGCACATTTATAACTAACGCTGTTGTTTAGGTTTTTTTAATCTATATAAAGGAGGATTTATATTCGAGCTATTTTAGATTTATACCTCTTCGAATCGTGAATTTATTACAGTGAAAGTTAGTATTTAGAAATAATGACGCTTATTTGCGATATCTTGTGCTGTTCTTTTAACGAGATAGCTTTAGTAGGTCTTCAGATTGTTAAATTTCTTAGTTTTTAAATAAAGGTTTTGTTGCCTCAAGATGTTTTTAGTGGGACCTTAGTAGAGCGGAATGAAAACGTTTTTGCATCAAAATAACCAGATATTTTTTTTTTGATTTGCTAGTTATGCCGTAGACTGGAGACAATATAATAAAGGTTTAGTAAAAATGTAACAAAATATTAGACTCTTCTGCAGTCGAATAGTATGACGGAATGTATTTTTTAGTCTGACTAGTATATACAATAGTATTATCGCTATTTTGCTCACTAGCGTTTAATATGTTACTTTAAAGGTTAGTTTCTTTTATACTATTGTTACTACCAGTGATTTTAGCATTTGTGACTTATTCATTCAACTGTTGATTTCAATGTTAAAATTATCTGATAGTTTTTAATTCTAATAAAATGTATGACGTTTTCTGCAGTTTTAGGTGTATAGTGTATTCGAATCTATCCATGTTGTGATCTTATTTAAAGTTTCTGCTGTTCTTTTTGACAAGTAATGACAGGATTTTTATCACTCATTATATTGAGAGATATATGATCAAATGAAACGAAGAAGGAGTCTCGGGTGGAATTAAATAGGATTCATGTATATTATAGTGTGAGATAATAACGACCGAGAATTACCCTTTTGGAACACGCAGTTTGTTTTGACCAGTAGTTCTGAGCATATTTTCAACCTATTTTACATACGAGATATTTCTCACTTAAGTATGATAGCAAAACGCATGCGTTTCTTCAACTGGGGTTCGCTCGACATCCAAGGGGCCACGACGATTATACAGTTGGTCGCGGTGAGGTCACAAAAATAAAATATTTATCTGACTTTAATGGTGGAAAATGCAACATCGAGTTGTTATTATAAGAGTTATGCTTAATTAAATAAAATAATATAGTGACTTATTGCATCCAAAAGCATCTTTTTTTAAGGAATTATATATAATAGTATATATATAGGTAGTGAATATATATATTAGTATATATATATTATGTATATTATTATATATAATATTAATATATATATAGTAATATAATATATAAGTATTATATATAGTATATATTATATATATATATATATATATATATTATATAATTATAAGTATATTATATACTTAAATATATATATTATGATGAGGGAGAGTACACTCATATCGCAGAGCGGATGAAATTACCTTCCCATTTTAATGGTGCGCTTTTCTCTTTTGCGTTCATATGTTCATATTCTTTAGACAACTATTACTAACCACCAGATTTATCCCCATATCATATACACATGATAAAAGTACACACCCCACTTCTAGTAACACCTTACAATGACATCCCTACCTATCATATCGCCTGTTGTGCCGGGGGAGAAAGAATTTCAGCAATCGTAATGTCCTGCGTGGTAGTAAGAATCGACTCAAGGGGTGGTGAGTGGTTGCTGCCCCACTACTACCTATCTCTTCGTAGGAAGTGCTGATGCCAGCCGTCGAGATGGCGTGATCGCCCGTAAACGACTTCTAATTGTTGCGGCGAAATTGTATGAATCGTATGGGTCATGAATTGTCAGAGGAATAAATGTTGAGTGAGAGTGATGGATGTATTTAGAAAGGGCAAAATTTGATTTGCTCGCTGTTCTGAAGACAAAGATGAAAGAAAAGGTGAAATTGTGGTGTGGTGTGGAAATGTGTGGCGTTGCGGTTGGAAGAAAATGAGAGAGGGAGAGAAGGAGTTGCAATTTTGATGAGTGCTTGTGGTACAGTGCTATGGTAGACTTTGTGTGTGTGAGTCCTAGGAATTTATGGTTAATATTGTAAGTTGAAAGTCAAGGTATGGTGTGCTGACGTATGGTCCAATCGAGAAACGTTGAAGAGAGTACAGATTTTTGGAATAATCTGAATAGTTCTGGATATGTGTGAGTAGGATCTTCGAAGATTGATAGTGTGTGGGACCTGAATGGTTGATGGTGATCAAAAATAGGGAGTGGTAAGACAGGTGGTGTTGGGGTGGCGGAGAAAAATGGAAGAAATGGGAGCAGGTGGTTGATTTCTCTGTGAAGAGAGGAAGGTATGTGTGTAAGGTAATGCTTTCTTTAAACACAAAGTATCTCATCAAGTATACTAGCATGTTGGTGTACGGTAGAGATGGTTAATCGAAGTGACAGTATGATTGCATTTGTTGTTGGTGAAGAAGGAGAGTGTTGAAGTATGTGTTTGGATGTTAAGATCAGTGAGGGGTTAGGAATGGGTTATCGGATCATTAGTTGTTTATTGTAAAATTAAGTTTATGGGTGGCTTGGATGGGAGAGGAAGTTGATAAGCGAAAGGAGTAGGTAATAATTTAAGAGGGAGGAAAGTTAAGTGAGCAAGACAAAAAGGATAGTTTTGTAAGAGCGCGTCCGCTAGTAAAACGGTCGAATGTGAAAAGGTTGATACTGAACAAATCTGGGGCAAATGAAGAAGCAATTGTTAGATGCAAAGGAAATCATGTGGATGTCTATAGTAGAATGAAGTAGAATGTTCTAAAAAACAGCGAATGGTGGAATGAAGAGGTGATGAATAGCGATAAAGTAAAGAGAAGCGTTGGTTGAATGTACTAAAAGCAAATGAATAAATGTCAAAAGAAAGATCTTTGGAATATTTAAGGAGAAAAAAGAAAGGAAAAAGGTGCATTCGTAGGAGAAAAACAGCAGGTTAAATGAACCGTTTGCCAGAGAAAGTAAACATCAATCAACAGAGAGGAAAGGTTGAATAGACATATATAAGGAACTAGGATTGGTGCTGTGCTCAAAGCTGGAGTGGAAATGGATGTGAGAGAAAGAACACTTCGAAAATCTGCACAATATAATGATGAGGATGTAGGTAAGTGTGTATGTGTTTGATGGTGCAAGAAGATAGGTATTTTGGGGATGAAGGTTATTAGCAAGGAGAGGGTGTAATGGGTAGGGTGAGAAAGTTTAAAGAATTGTAATTCTGCAGGTATAGATGAAATTATAGTGAAATGATCAAGAGCTGGAGGAAGATGGGTTGATTTGGTTTGGAAGGTTGTGTTATAAAGGTTCAATGAGGTATAGGCCAAGGAATTGGGGAGAAGCGGTAATTAGTATCTTATATAAAAGGGTAGGGAGAAAGGGGAACTGTAGAAATTAAGGGAATAAGTTTGTTGAGTGTTGTGAGGAAGATGATATGTGCTGGTATTTTGTCGAAAGAGTTGCGTCGAGTGACTGAAGGGACTGATTGATGAGAACAAGGTGCGTTGGAGTGGTAGATGGATGTGTGTGTGAATCACAATGCTTTACAT
>JABUQX010129853.1:5000-35235 GCA_015478945.1 Trachelipus rathkii
CTTTTCTTAATTGATTGAAAATACTAAAAAACTGTTTCGGTGTTTTTTTTTTAGAGCAAATAGCGTCCATTTAGTAATTTACTGACACATCTTTTGTTCTTCTATATTTTTATCAACTGTGAAATTACTCTTTTTTTATTATATATAAATATTTATTTTATAAAAAATTGTAATTTTACAATAGAAATACAATACCCATTGGAGTGTCCCTGATCATATATATTAATCCAGTTTTAAATATCTAGATAAAAAAGAAAGCTGTAAATCTAATATATATCTAGTCGAAACAAATGTACTTTTGAAAAACAATTTTAATTCGTATATAAAAGATTACCGTATTTATTATTTGCAGGGTGAGAGGGTTTCAGATAATATAAAGTTCAAATTTATAGAGAGTGCTTACCTGCAGCTAACACGAAGTATAGGAGTCTTCTACGTTCGTAATTTATATATAAGTATGCTATTTGTTAATTACTCACTGAGCTTATTACCTGAGTCTTTACTCATGTTATCATATATACAACAAGATGTATATGCATTTAATATATTTACTTAGCTTTAAACTCAATATTAGTGATTTTATACCCTGCTTTAAACTCAACATATTTAATTTAAAATTATACATTATATACTATATAAAGCATGATAAATCATAAATCATAATATTTAAGTATATAAGTGTTACATAGCAATCAAAAGAGTGTGATTATCTAATATAATATACTTTTTTTTATTACTGCTTTAATCACTCATGAGCTTAACTTACATGTGTATTTAATACTCAAGCTATTAACTCAATATGTTTTTACTCACTGAGCTTATTATTAACTCACATATTATATTATATTATAAAATTTACAATAATATTACTGATTTTAAAGGAGTAATCAGTAAATCGAACCATCCAATCAGAATGTTGATAACTATATATACATACATATTAAAGAGGTTGAGGTTATTTAAGTTATGTCATTTATTGTAATTTTATAATACTCACTTTGACTTTGACTGCTTTATAAATAACTCTACATGTTTTACTGCTATTTAAAAACTCATAATTTTTACTGCTTCTATTTAAACTTATGACTTCTGTTTATTACTTCACTCACTTCTAGAGTGAGCTTAAACTTTACATATATTTATTAACCATTTAATTTACATACCTATAAGCAGTAAATCAGTAAATATCAATAGAAGGAGTTAGGGGTATTCCATATATTATTTTAACACTCAAGGGGGTATTAGTTATTGACTTATTTATGTTTTTACTTATGAGACTTATTTAACTGCTTTAATACTTATGTTTTATACTAGCTTTATAACTCATTTAGTTTATTATGAGGCACATTTATTACTCATATATGAATTATCTGGTGACTTCGAACGGAGCACATACTCTGTAATCTAATTAGCTTTAACTCCATTTTGCATTATTACGTTCATTATTGATGAGATAATAACTTTATATTTAATTTATTTATTAATTATTTTATTTTATTTTTATTATTATTTTTATATTAACTATTTATTTTATTTTTATAAATTATTTTTATATTATATTTTATTATTATTTATACTAACTTAGTGTTATTTACTTAATGCCTATTGTTATTAATTATTATTTAGAATCATATATATATATATAACACATACACACACGTACCCTAACTAACACTACTAACACACATTATATATACTATAGTTATATATATATATACTATTATATATATGAGCAGAACCTATAACTACAAACCAATTTAAACATAAATCATTGTAACACCCAAACATCATTTCTATATCAACTTGTAGGCACACGGTCAGCGGTATGATCACACGCTCTACTCACAATCACCCTACTACACCAGCTCTATGGGTATCTACATTACATTTACCCATGAGAGCACATATCTACTCTTAGCATCACATACCGGTGAACTCACACGAGCTGGTCATCATCTCATTCATCGACACACACACTTTACGATTCTAAATACTCATTCTCATATAACTACATAACGACACTCCTTATACTACCAACTAATTCACTATGAACAACTATATCCATTTACCATAGACCACTACACTCTCTACAACACCTTACATCCTAAATACACACGATCATCTACTATGACACTTATACCTGCACATTCACAACTATGAACTACAATTCTACCTCACTATAGCAACACTTACATTTTACCACTTGATACATTACACGTAACACTACTATTGGAGTAACAAGAAATTGATCTCCATGCAGCTAAGTCCCCAATGATAATCCATATATACATAAGAAAATTAGTCAAGCGGTCACACATCACCACAAACTTCCCACATACACCCTCTACCTTTACAAGCATTTTATCGTGCACACCATATATAGATTTTAACACATAATAAACTACCACGACCAGCAAGATAATTTCTAATCACATCACACATGCACTCGAATCACCAATATACATTATATATTATATATATATAATATACTCACTCAGAATATACTAAACTACATTTATCCACATTTACCTGCACACATACGTATTTACATACAGACGCACACATACATAGATTTACTTTCAATCACAACATAACATACACACCTTATCACACACGTACCTTCACTCACCTATTATACGTCTAATATTCATTAAAACTTTTATGTTTATTAATTAAATATCTACTGTTACATTTATATATTACTCATTTAAATATAACTAAAATTATTTCAATGGTATCTTATAACTTATAGTCTATAATTAATTACATATCATATCTTAATTATTTTAGAACAAAAAGAATTTATTATTATACAATGTTAAATTTAAAACTTTTGTTTAATGAATTTTTCTATAACTATCAAAAATCCCTATGTTACGAAATTGTTAATTTTTTTTTGAATTAAAATATTTTATATATGAAATATTGTCAACCTAAAGGACATATATTTTACGTACCTTTAGGCACTAAATCAAGTAAATCAGTAATGAAGTCAGTCCCCCTAGCACGCCCTCTACTACCCAAACGCTCATGACAACGTTTTTGAATATGCTACTATGACTATATACTCGCTCACCTTAGCTATTGCACACTCTTAGCCATGTAATAAGTATAAAAATTAAACAAAAAGTACTCCACGAAACTCTCTCATACACTGCTAACTAACATGTTATTTTATTAAAATCTTTTCAAAGATTCTTATTTAAAAATAACCAATTATACTTTACATTATATTATTACGTTCGTATGTTTATACTAACATATTTCAAAGTTTTATAATAATTCGGATTTCTTATATTATTATTATTAATTATTATTATTATTATATTATTATTATTTTATTATTATTATTTATTAATTATTTATCCTAAATATATTATTTTATTATTAATATTATTATTATTATCTATGTACTTGACAATCCATCAGAGAAAACACACAACCCGCACCCTTACAGATACGAAACTAGGCCTTCCAAAGAATCATCTAGCTAAAGATGCTCATGACCAATACCAACTCTACTTTAAGGCTCTAAACTTTCTATCGGATAATCCGTTTTGTAGCCCGGAATTACTAAGTCCTAGAGTCTACCATTACCAATATCTGAAAGGAAAAGATTTAATACTCTGACCTTAGTTATCACAGAAGGTATTGTTGATGTAGATCTCTTTACAAAAGAATTGTACTTCAATAAATTTAGGCTAAATTTTTCACGGATAAAAGGATACCTTGTTACTTGTAACTAATAAACTGCAATGCTTTAAGAGAGATTTCACACGCACCTAAACGATACCAGGTCCAAAGGTAATCCAGTATAGACAAGAAAATCATTGTTATTATTATTATTTTTATAAATATATTTCAACGGTAACATGTCTGACATCATGGTTAACAGAATCCACTATACTCCAGCAGGTAAGAAAGGCAAACTGTTTTCCTACTAACTTGATAGAATCTAGATAGAACTCGAGGATACATAAGTAAACTCCTCTATCTCTATATCTGAGCATAACACTGTTGGGTGAGTGGTGGTCGAGAATATTTTTAATCGTTTCTTTTGAAATATAACTTTGTTCTTTAAGCTTGTATTTAGCAGCGTGTGTTTTTTATTTTTCTTATAGAAAACAAACACACTATTCACACGCACACAACTCATTTTGTAACCAGATCATAAGCTCTTTAGCTGTTACGCTGTGGCACAAGTTTTATCACATGAAATTTGTATTAAAAAGTGTTTTTATTTTACAAATTATTTTATTAAAACAGCTTTTCTATAAATAAAATACTTCAGTTTGAAATAAAAATTAATTATTAATTTCACTAGAATTGATAATAATTAATTCACTAGATTTATAGTAAGATCACGCTGATCACGCAAACGTCAAGACGGGAGGGCCCCGCAAGCGCGACGCGCGGTGCGGACCCGAACGCATGACACCCGACGGCGTTAATATACATGTGAACGTCGGCTCGCGATAATATCTTTTCTTTATGATACACGCCGTTGTAACTTCCATTTACAGATAATCATTTTGTATTTCAATTATGCGCGAGTTTCCTATATATATATGAATCGTAATCGGTCAAGTCTTTATTTATTTCGTAGTAACCATTGAACATTTTATAATTTTATTTATTAGAAAATACCAATTATCACTGAGTAAATTACCCGTTTCTTGAAAAAAAATTTAGTTTTGCAAAGAACACCTTTCTGTTTTAGTAGAAAAGCCAGTTTCGTCTTTTCTAATAACTCCGATCACAAGTACTATAATTCCTTGAGTTGTGTGCTAAATAGAAGCAAATCTCTCCAGAGCTCTATGTGAACGCTCAGGCTACCATGACGTATCCTATTTGTGGTATGCAATTTAAGAATATACTCTAGGTACTAATATAATACGCAAACGTCAAACTGTGTGAGAGAGGTGAATGGAAAGACACACTTTTTTCATATAACTTACTTTCCAAGACGTAACGTAGTTCACATCTCCGTATAACACTGTGAGCAATACTCGTGATATAACGCGTAGGTATGGCTAAACTAGTCTATTATGAGGAGTTAAACTCCTAGCGTAATTCGTATAATAGAGTTGTAATGACTTTATTGAAGAAAACATCTTTAATGCAATATTACAGAACGTGTGTGGTCTAACACCATTCCTTAAAGCTAATACAATACTTACTTGACATGGCTATTAAGATGCCTTGTCAAATAAGCATAGCTAAAGTTAAATAGAACACAAACAACGTGGCAATACAAAATGTTGGTTGTTGTCAGCGAGTGACTAAGGGCTTGACCTGTACGATTTACTGATTATCGGACTATATGATCAAGGTACGTGAAAATACACCTATATTGCCTCCATAATTAAAATTATCATAAAATTATAATAGTAATAAGTTATTATTAAAAAAAAATAGTTTAAAAAATTTAAAATAAAAAAAAGTATTAACCGTTTATATAATTAAGATTTCTTTGACACAGTCTTTCGTCATCATTTATATATAGATAAAGTTTTAAAGAAACTTTGAAATAAATTTTTAGTTATTATATTTGAATGAGTAATATAAATGTACGTAGTTTAAATTAAAATATACATAAAATGTTTTTAATAAATTTATTAACGCATATGTGTAAAGTGTAGTGTGAGCGTGTGTGCTAGGTGATGTGGTGTGTGTAAAGTATATACTGTGTGTGAATGAGTAAGTAAATCTTGTTAGTGTAAGTTATAATCTGTGTGTGTGTAAGTAATAATCTGTGTAGTGTAAAGTAAATATTCTGATGTGTTGAGTGTTTAAGTTAAATATCATGTGTGAGTGTAAGTAATATCTGTGTATAAGTTGATAAGTGTGTGGTGTGTTGTGTGACCCAACGTGTGTATATAAGTGTAATGGTAAGTGTTTATGGGTATGTAAGTGTTACATAGTGGAATGTAGTGTTAAGTGGTAAAGTGAATGTGTGTTATAGTATATAATATATAAGTGTATAGTGTAAATGTAAGTGTCTATGGGTAAATAAAATAGTAAGTGTCATAGTGAATGTGTGTGTATAAGTGTCATAATGATGAATGTGTGTTAAATAAGTGTAACGTGTGTGTGGTGTGTGTTGACCGCGTTGTGTATAAGTAATGTAAATGTAGTGTCTATGGTAAATGATAAGTGTCATAGTGGAATGTGTGTTATATAAATAATGATGTCATATTGAGATTAGGAATGTGTATTTAAGTGTAAGTGTGGTGTGTGTGTGTGTGTGTGTGTGTGTGTGTGTGTATGTGTGTTCTCAAGAATAATTAATAGAATAATAGGCTAATGAAGTAAATAATCAATAAAGTTATTAATAATAAATAATAAAAATAAAATAATAAAATAATAAAATTCTGATAAAATGAAATAACTAATAAGATAATACATATAATAAATAAATAAAAGTATATAATAACATAATGTTTAAGGGATGAAATGGATTACTGAACTTAAAAACATATGAGAGTTTAAAGTCATTGTATAATAACATATGAGTTAAAGCAGTAATAACATGAATATTAATACGCAGTCAAAATGAGTTAATATATGCAGTAAGCAGTAAAAACAACAAGCATACTAATTTACCCTCATTAGGTTGATTTAGGTCCCACCTATCTATATGATTATATTACTGATTTATGCTTTATAAGGTATGTATTAGTTAATAAATATTATATTGATGATTTATATAGCAGATAAAACATACGAGTGTAAAGTGACATAAAAACATCGATGTATAAAAAGCAGTAAACATGAGTAAAGCAGTTATAGCAAGTAAATAACAATTAAGTATATATAACTAATATACCCTTCACTTGGTGTTAGGTCACTACTTTCTATGATTATACTTGATTATTACTCAGCTTTACAGGTATGTAATTTTAATAAATATATGTGAGTTAAAGGCAAGTATAAAACCTAATATGAGTTAAAGTGACTAGTAAAACTAATGTTAAGTATAAAGCTAGTTAAAGCAGTAAAACAAAGTATATACGCTGAACTAGCATATGATGCTATGTAACACTTATACTTTAATGATTTATTACTGATTTTACACTTAGCTTTAAAGGTATGTAATTTATTAATAAATATGTGAGTTTAATGAGCAGTAATATACAGCTATTGTAGTTATAAGGTCAAGTAAAAATCATGAGGTGTAACGAGCAGCATAGCTAGTAAAACAAAAGCATACTAATTACCTTAGGTTTAGGTATAAGCACTCATCTATTGATTATCTAGACTATTACTCTAGTCATTTACCGGTATGTATGTTAATGGTTTTTAATAAAAATTTCGTAGCGTTGAGTAGTAAAATTAAAATGTTTATATAACAGACACTCTGGTTTTTTTTCTCCTTACATACAATATTTTTAACTAAATATATAATAAATTAAAAAAGTATTAATGATTAATAATACAAAAGATATTTTTAATGAGTTTGACTTTTAACTCTCCGCTAGAAATAATGTTTTTACATAAAAATGCTTTAGTCTGAAATAAAAATGAATGACTCGTAGTATATATTATATATATATATATATATATTATTTATCCATTTACATATACATTGGTTTACGGGCGCCGCGGCGGGCTAGGTACGTACGGAAATATGGCGCCTGCGGGCTCCACGCGGCGGGCGGGGACGCCGGCGGACGGCCTCATGAGCGGGTGGGGGTCGTGGCCTTCACGCGCTAGATATGGGATCATGCCCTGCGGCCTGGTGAGTGGGCAGCTATATGATCTAGAGGTGATACAAAAGATGTACGATCATTACAAAGATGTAATCATCATTCATTAAGAGACTCTATCAATAGCATAGCTAAGATTCTTCACACGCTAGGTCATCATAAAGATGAGGCATATAAACAATTAAATAGTACTGTTTCTTTGCGAGTGAGAAAGAGTGTGAGTGATTAAGTGTAAGATGTACCTGTGGCGTGTTGAGTGTAAGTGTATAGTGCGTTTAGTAAGTGTCATCACGAGTGTGTAATAAGTGTCATAGAGTCGAATGATGTGTTACCTACTATGTGTCATGAGTGTTGGTGCTGCGTAAGGTGCGACTGTGCAAAGTAATCTGAATATACATATATAAATTTTATATATATAATAAGTATCAATTTAATACTTTAAGTATGAAATATTTAGTATAGTAATATATAATATAATACATATAGTTATAGTTACTCATATACATATACTAATACTATATCATAACTGTAATATTATTAAATATAACTATACTAATAATTGATATATTATAGAAGGCTATAAGGCTGGATAGAAAAATAACATAACATCATAGTAAGGTTCGCATCCGTGAGCAACTTGTAAATACACACAATCCGATTCCTCATACTCTTATAACCTAGGGGTAGACACCGCCATATTGGGCTATTTACACTAGACTCAGAGGAGGTCTTAGAAGGCTTGAAAAAAGTGGGCACTCAGTTGGGGTCCTCTAAATGTAGACTACCTCACTTGGCACTATGTGGCACTGTTTTAATTCACTTGTGCATCACATATGGCAATCACGCTTGGCACTCACATGAAATGGGCACTCTATTAAGAGCACTAATCAAAAAGTTTCATTGGCATATCCTGCCACTAATAGAATACTCATAAGAATACATAGATATTTGAACATCTCCTTTAGATACTCCGTTCTTAGCGGAAAGATATAGGAATACCATGGACATAAAGTTGATACCATGCTAAGAGTAAAGATTCTGAGTCATCAGAAGTTGAATGCGATCATATCAGATGCTCAGCGAACACGTCATCAGAAGTTGCTCATAAAGTGAGCCATCAAAGTTGTAGGGCAAGGTGTAGGCTAGGTGTGGGTGTAGGCTAGGTGAAAGACAGCTGAGTGGAATCGTAGATGTAGGAAATAAGATGCAGACTAGATGAAGGAATGGGTGAGGCCTAGGCATGTGTGGTGCAGGCGTAGTGGAAAGTTGACTAAGTGTAGGCTGGTGTAGGCATATGATGGAGGACTGGAGTGTAATGTTTGGTACACAGGGCTATATGGAAGGCTGGGACTGTGTAGTTTCTTAGGTTAGATAGGCATAGGTTTGTGTGTAGTGTGTGTGGAGTGGTATGTTGCTGTGTGCTGCGCGCTGCTCGGGTGTGTTAGCGTGTGACCGAAATAGTCAAAAAACTAGGCGCTAAGCCCCTAAACGTGGTCAAAAATTTAGGTTGTGGTAAACGCTCAGCAAAATTGACAACCTTAGAATTGATCCTCAAGAGGTTTATACGGAATATCGCCCAACAAGGTCAAAGGACAAAAAAGGTTAAAGACATATCAAAACAGGGCTAAGAAGAACCCCTAAAGGGAGGCTCAAAAATTAGGGTGGGAGAATTTTTACCGAAAAATTGATCGCCATGAAGACCAAAGGTTGGTCGAAAAAATTAGGGTGGTTCGATAACTGTACAAAAACGGTTTGCTTACGCAACGTTTGCGCAACGCTTCTTCCGAAGGTTTGCAAATAATTAGGTTGCCACAAAAAATTATTATGGGTTGCCAAAAAATTTTTTTAGGGTTTGCCATAAATTAAAATTAGGGTTGCCAAAAAATTGGGGTTCTCAAATAAATACGGGTGTTCTCAAAAAAATAGGGTTCTCAAAAATTAGGGCTTCTCAAAAATAGGGGTGTTCAAAACCAATAGGGAGAGAATCTCAAAAAAAATAGTGGTTCTCATGCGCAGACTATATTGGGTGTTCTCAAAAAAGGTCAAGGCCAAACCACTAAAGTTAAGGAGCATATAAAATTCAGGTTTCCCAAACAAAAACTAAAGCCAGGTATAAATTCGAGCTCGAAAAAGGTCAAGGTCAGATAAAATCGCGTTGGTCAAAAAGGGGGCGGAGCTACGCAGTCCAATATCCATCTGTTACTACTATTATTATTATTATTATTATTATTAATATAATTATTATTTTATAATTATTATATTATAAATTTATAATTATAATTATAAATATATAATTATACCATTATAATTATAAAAATTATAAATTATAATATAATTTCATTACTAAATAATTATGGATTATAATTAATAATTAAAATTAATAACTTATAATTATGATTAATAATTATAATTATAATTATAGAATTATAATTATAATTATAAATTATAATTATAATTATAATTATAATTATCAATTATAATTTTAATTATTACATTATAGTTATAATAATATAACTTTTTTATTTTGCTATAATTTTTACTTATTAAATTTTTATGTATTTAAATATTTAAATTTTAATTTTAAATTTATTTTAATTTTTAGTTTATCTTTAATTTTATTTAATTTTAATTTTGATTTACTTTTAATATTTAATTTATTAATTTTCATTTTAGATTTAATTTTAATTTTAATAGTAATTTGTAATTTTAATTTTTTAATTTATAATATTTATATTATATATTTTATAATAATTATATATTATGAATAAAAATTATTATAGTTATAAATATCAGTTATAATTATATAATAATTATCATGATAATAATTTACTATTAATTATTATTTATTATAATTACTCATCTCACGTGATTAAGTCGGTGATTGTCGTATTCCATTCTTTTATAAAACTATTAAATTTAGCTTACAATGCGCCAAACGTTTGGCGCATGCAGCTCCTATTATTAAGTGTGGTTGTGTACTTCTCCTATTATCTATTGTGTGAATTGTTTTGACGTTACGGTAATATTTGTTATATCTAACTTTGATTCTAAGGTCCAATATTATCTTTGTTAGTTTTTATAAGTGAATTCAATTTATGGAATCTATTAATTTCTAGTGATGTGAATGGTTGATTAATTTCCATTAATTTGTTGTGATTTCTTTACTTGAGTCTTTATTTTTATTATATACTTTGATATATTTGATTTATTATTATATATTATAAGAAAACAATTTATATTATATTCTTGAGGTGATTTCTCTTTTTCTTTTTATATATATTATAAGGTACCTTTATAGGTCTTTATATTAGTGTTTATATGATACATTTATTTACTACTGTGAATGTTCTCTGGGATCTTTTAAATTCTCGTGTAGATCTCTTCTTTGCTCGGTTAGTCTCACATAATGTAACAATATCAATGATATCCGGTGAGGATATAATTAACTATGGGAAGACAAAGTATATTTAATTCTCTATCTCTCATTTCTCTCTCGCACACACAACTACACCTACACACACACCTTACTACACACCTACATATACTCATACAATCACACTCACACACACCTTACACACATCAACACACATCAACCTTATCCTGTATACGTATACCTATATAACAGCTGCTGTTATTTTATGATAATAATACCGTGATTTCATCTTTAAATATATATTTTGTTATATATATAAATAATGGTATATTATGTTCATCAAGGTTCTGTCCTATCTCTAACTCTTAATTTATCAATCTTTTAAGTCAATAATTTTCTCTTTTTTCAGTTCTTTGCCACTATATAATAATATATACAAGTGTGACTTTGAGAGAATGGAGATATTTGAGGTGGAATAAACCGCATTTAAGACCTACTATATAATCTATATGTTGAGAGAGAACGCAACTATAATAGGTTTTAGTGTGTGTGAGAGAGAACTTTATTAATAGCACTGTTCGCAGGGATGTAATTTCTAGAGCTGAGAGCTCATATCGTTGCTAGACCTTGCTAACTTTGAGGTGTCTTTTAGTGAGTACCTCTGGCTGGCCGTTTCTTTTTCTCGAGAGGCTTATCCTGGAGCCTATTGTCTATAGAACTCTCGGGATTCCAAGAACAGCTTTTGAGGTCTTAAGCACATGGGTCATCCTTGTGAGGCGCCTCACTTATTCAATGTGTTGCGAAACTCCGGATTTTTAGCACCGCGGTGATCTTTTTGGAGAGAGATCCGTAGATTTTTGAGTAACCGCTGTATTTTTTGGGAGTATCACCTATCTTAGTATATTTGAGATGATACACACTATAGCTTTTGAGTAGTCAACCCTTAACGTGTCTGATATAATCCATAAGACTGCGTATATATATTTGTGAGAGAACATATAATAGAAGGTAAGATAACTGCCAACCTCTCTCCTCGAGGGCATTTTTGATATTCGCGCGCACCGAGAGAGAGCGCCACTAGTTTTGCTTGTAATGAGGAACATACGTTCTTATCTCTTACATACATTCTTTTAGTCACATAAATCTCGTGTGCGAGAGATATAATATAGTGGGTTCTCGCACCGATCCTTATAAAACGATTCGCTAGCAATTAAGCACCGTTAGAGGTAAGAACGAGGTGAGATAGGAAGGCTGGAACACCTGGTGATCGTCGAGCCCTCTGTGAGGGACTTCGGTTGCTTTCAGTGGAGTGGTATATATAATTGAATCCACGCACACCGATTATCTCTTGGTTTGGTCTAGTTGCACTCGATGGCTTCATTCAGTTTTTGGGTCCCACCCGCGCAGATACACTGTGTGTTGGTCAATAACCCTTTATCCTCAATAGTTTTGGGCAGCACCTATCATTTCGGCAATCCGCTAGACTCGGTTGTGTTGGTACACTCTCTACGAGAAGAGCGAGAGTTTTCGAGCACTCTCATTTACGGTTTTCTATAAGTCATAACACTCGTATGTATGTTCTCTGTATTTTGTAACACCCTAATTTTACGACCCCCTAATTTTTTCAGTGAGAACCATAATTGGTCAAGTCTGTATATACCTCTCACTGGTAAATATTATTTGTGGTGATAACACACTTATAGTGCATTAGTGAACCCTGATTTTATTGGATTAGTCTTTAAGTAGTTTGATAATACCATTGAATAATTTCGACTTGACCTTTACACTCACTTAGAATACCATATTGGGTCATTTTTTTGCCTCACACGCCAATTTTATTGCCCACTCGTGAGTGCCCACTACTCGATCACTCAATATTTATCGTTTACATAACTTGATATCGCGGATCTAATGTATATGGAGCCTATCAATCATATTACTTGAACACCTACAATACATAACGTGTCAGCGTATAGCGCAACACACTACACACACACACACACACACACTCAACACACAGCACATCCACTCATTTAACACTCATAATAACAGACTAATATCACTATATACGAAAATTTAAAAGAGATTCACGCCTTATGGACGAATACATTAAATACTTATAGGACACATTACTAATTAACATTTATATACACTTTAGCTGTATGTGTTTGGTCCCCTCCCAGTGTCAAAATATATATTATATACTATATTATATTTCCCATATACCAAGGGTCAATTTTGACCCACGTTAATTTTTTATTATTTTTGTCCTTAATAATATTTATAATATATTATATATATAATAGTATATAATATAATTATATTATATTATATATTAATATATATATATATATATGATTATATATATATATATATATATATTGAAACGAAAAAGGACTGAAAACGCTGTTTCCTGTTAATGAGAGAGAGAGGGAATAGAGGGAATTTCATTATCATATATATATATTCTGTTTTCTGATTTGGGTTGGTAATTCGTAAATTTGCAGTTGGTACACCTGTTTTTATCTTCAACTGTGATTCTGATCTATTATTTGCTGTTTATAAATTCAAGCAAATTCACTCAAATTAACCGAAAGAGTTAAGAAAAACAAACTAACATATTTTCTAAATGTAATTTACAATAAATAAAGTTCCAGTCCTGTTAAATATCTGTGTTTCACTTATTTATAAATTCCTAAGCTAATTTGTACAACCTGACAGCTATTTGATAAATACATCCCTAGCTACCTAACTAAATTACTTTATTACATAATATTTATAAAACTTTGTCAAATCGTTTTTATTCTTCATCCTTGTCCAGTGATTGTTCCAGCCTTGAGGTCCCTGGTCACTATTTTTCAATCCCTTGCAAGATAATGTCTACTGGAGAAAAGAACAAATATTAAAACCTAATGCACCGAAATTGTTAGTCAGTAAATAAATAGTTATTTACTGTTAAATTTTAACAGTGTTTAACCTGTTTACTTTTAAAGTCATTAAACAAATAGTTATTTAAACTGTTAAATTTTAACACTGTTTAACCTTTTTACTTTTAAAGTCACAAAACTCGAGAATTAAATTCTTACTAAGCACCACTTATTTATACAAACTGTTCGACTTCTGAACCATAATTAAGCTTTAGCTACAATTCCAGCAATGATGTCAACTTTGATATATAAGAACACAACTAGGTACTTACAAGTTTATCCGTAGTAAGCTGCATTTGGAACCTTACTTAATACCTGGACAATTGTTACTTGATCCGAACTCAAGCATCATTTTGACTCCTTTGCACAAACAGGGGGGGGACACTTGTTTTATGGATTTCTGTTTACTCGTTGAACCTTTGACTGTTAAATTCCTGGGTTAATATCTTCTATTTATCCTTATTCTTAGTATAATTCACATCGTCAAGTACCAAACCTGATTATTCAGTTTAAATGGTCCTAGGTTCAGAGTTTACTATTCCAACTCAAGTTTATCCCGAACTAAGCTTGTCCCAAGGCTAGGTTTGTCCCATGCCAGATCTGTCCCAAGCCAGGTCTGTCCCAAGCCAGGTCTGTCCCAAGCCAGGTCTGTCCCAAGCCAGGTCTGTCCCAAGCCAGGTCTGTCCCAAGCCAGGTCCCTATAAACAATAAATTTATTATTAATAATTCCTACACGAAACTCATTTAATACACTAGTAAACAATAATTTATAATTTTACTTTTCTTACCGTAATTCTACGGGCCTCTTTCTTCCTCTTTGTACCTGTTGTTATTTCTGTGTTCTGAATCGTCCCATCCTTTCTGAGATCTATTGACGATCTAATTTTCATTGTGTCAATTTTTAAACTTATTAACTTAGACCACATTTAGTTGGTCTTCCTTTTATAACATTCCTCCCTCCTTCAAGTTCGAATCCCGAACTTATAAGAAGGAAGACTCCATCATGTTTTATTTAAAAAAACTCACCTTTAGCTTTTACCAATGCGAACCATTACTATTACACAAAATAATAATAATAATAATAATAATAATAATAATAATAATAATAATAATAATAATAATAATAATAATAATAATAATAATAATAATAATAATAAAATAAAATTTTGATAATAATATAATAATAATAAATCGTAGCCCTGCTACAATCTATATAAACACATTCATACAACAACAAGCACGCTAGTCACTTTCGTTCACATTCGCTCTCACAAGTATACTAATAAAAATAAAGATGAAACTTAATATTAATAACCATAAAAAAAATAAATAATAATAACAACGATGGCTCACATTCTTTACCTTAATCTGTTACGTTCTCATTTCTGATACCTCTTAATCCTGTTTTTTTCCCTTCAGTTGTCTCCGTCTCCACTCTTCAGCGATCCTCTCATCCTTTGTTTTTCAGCAATTTGCCTCCTTTAACTTTTTTTCTCTTACGCGTAATCAAGAGTATCCGAACCACACAAACGAGCCATCACTGAAACGAAAAATTCTTTGACCAAACTAAATATGTGAGATCGATCAGATGATAGCTGCCCCAAGGCCACATTATCATATAATATATTTCCTGTTGACAAGCTGGTCTTAAAAGAAATGATGAAAGATAGAGTCATAGGCATTAGTATGTATAACAGACAAAGTAAAAATTTAAGCAAATTCACTCAAATTAACCGAAAGAGTTAAGAAAAACAAACTAACATATTTTCTAAATGTAATTTACAATAAATAAAGTTCCAGTCCTGTTAAATATCTGTGTTTCACTTATTTATAAATTCCTAAGCTAATTTGTACAACCTGACAGCTATTTGATAAATACATCCCTAGCTACCTAACTAAATACTTATTAAATAATAATTTATAAAACTTTGTCACAATCGTTATTTCTCATCCTTGTCACGTGATTGTTCAGCCTTGAGGTGCCACTGGTCACTACTTTTTCAATCCCTTGCAAGATAATGTCTACTGGAGAAAAGAACAAATATTAAAACCTAATGCACCGAAATTGTTAGTCAGTAAATAAATAGTTATTTACTGTTAAATTTTAACACTGTTTAACCTGTTTACTTTTAAAGTCATTAAACAAATAGTTATTTAAACTGTTAACTTTTAACACTGTTTAACCTTTTTACTTTTAATGTCACAAAACTAGAGAGTTAAATTCTTACTAAGTATCACCTTTTATACAAACTGTTCAACTTCCGAAACATAATTAAGCTTTAGCTACAATTCCAGCAATGATGTCAACTTTGATATATAAGAACACAACTAGGTACTTACAGTTTTATCCGTAGTAAGCTGCCTTTGGAAACCTTATTTAATACCTGGGACAATTGTTACTTGCTCTGAACTCAAGCATCATTTTGACTCCTTTGCAAAGTGAGGAAAGGACTTGTTTTATGGATTTCTGTTTACTCGTTGAACCTTTGACTGTTGAATTCCTGGGTTAATATCTTCTATTTATCCTTATTCTTAGTATAATTCACATCGTCAAGTACCAAACCTGATTATTCAGTTTAAATGGTCCTAGGTTCAGAGTTTACTATTCCAACTCAAGTTTATCCCGAACTAAGCTTGTCCCAAGGCTAGGTTTGTCCCATGCCAGATCTGTCCCAAGCCAGGTCTGTCCCAAGCCAGGTCTGTCCCATAACTAGGTTTATCACTCCAGTTCAAGCTCGTCCCAAAGCCAAGTTTGTCCCATCACTAGGTCCCTATAAACAATAAATTTATTATTAATAATTCCTACACGAAACTCATTTAATACACTAGTAAACAATAATTTATAATTTTACTTTTCTTACCGTAATTCTACGGGCCTCTTTCTTCCTCTTTGTACCTGTTGTTATTTCTGTGTTCTGAATCGTCCCATCCTTTCTGAGATCTATTGACGATCTAATTTCCATCGTGTCAATTTTTAAACTTTTTACATAATTATTATAGGTGTTTGTGACTTAGACCTTATTATTACTTTATTATATTCGGTCCTCTTCCGGTGTTTATTTAGAATATACTATGGTGAATTATCGCTCTATTGATCACCTTTGCCCACTATATATATCTATATATATATTATTACCTATGGTCATTTTGACCCTACTTGTAGCTTTTTTGAAGGCTTTGATGGTTCCCAACCACCGTATAAGAAGTTATATATCTTAAGTGATGTCTATTATTAGTTTATGTTCTCACATATAGGAGTATTTAAGATGAGTTAGGTAACTCATAGGTGAGTGCCAAGTGAGTTGCAAATGAGTGCCAATAAGTATTGACTCATAAAAGTGAAGTATGAGCCTAATTAGAGTTGCTATAACAATAGGTGAGTGCCCCTATATAATATAAGTGCGCTAATATGAGTAAGCCATAATTAATATGTACTACTATATAAACTGTAAGTGCCACTTATTTTTTTTCATACATCCTATTTCTATGTCATCTCATACCCCTGACCTCAGAATAGCCCTAATTACAATATAGGTGAGGTGTCTACTCCCTATAGGTTTATATAATATAAGGTAATATGTAATTAGGATTACGTGAGATGGTGTATATTACAGTTGCTAGTATAAAATGTACTTATATCCTACTTAATGAGTATTTATATAGTATCTATTTTCTAACTAACTTTATATAATATATATCTCACACATAATAACACTACGACTACACTTAATATACACAACATTATATTCCACTTTCATGAACATACTTAATAATAACTAACTCAACTTATATGATACACTTTTACACATTTAAATCACATAATATTAATCTAATACTTACATACTCATCTAACTAACCTCTTCTCACCCATCCATCTGCTCAGCGCTACGAATCACATGAGTACCAACATGTGTACTCAGCTTCACTCACAGCACAATCCATCTATAGAGATCCCGATCTTCGATTTGAGAATAGTGGCAGACCAGGCACGTCCTTTCCACATTCTCAAATCGTTTTTCCCTTGACACAATCGCCTATTCCATTCCAACAGCCATCTTGTTCATCTTTCTCGGTCTTCCCGCCTGGTCTATGCTCCCACAGGTCTCCAGCCTCACACGTAATTTTACTTTCGTGCATTTTACTCCAACTTGATTGCCTCCTTAGCTCCAATCCACTCTCTCGCAGAACTATTTGTCCAAACCATCAGTCAATGACTGGAATTGTCCTTTCATGCCAATGGTGCGATGCTCTCAATTATTTACGCAAGCTGAAGGGTTCATCTATGATCGTCATTCGAATCTTCATCTTTCTCTCTGTGATTGTACGTCATCTCTTGAGGTGATTTACTCTATCCTCATATATTGATGATTCATACTTTGATGAACTCACCACCTTTTGATGGCTCATCTCTACGCAACATCATAGAACAGAGTTAATATTAATGCATTTTATACTTCCCCTAGTTTCATAATCCTTAAATTAAATAAATCTACCAAAATTCTCAGCGGTCTGGCTCCGGGGCAGCTTTTAATGTTCTGCTCATTCCTGTGTCGACGTGTAAGTACATTATACCCAAACGCATTGTCGGCTCTATATGAGCTCTCACCCAGATGATGGAATCGAAACTTACGCGTGGAGTTTGTAGTTCGAGAACCAGCCATGTCAGTACGTCGAGGGCCACTCAGCGGCCGCATAGAGAGGGACGGTGCAAGAATTGCCGCTTAGGGAGAAGTGATCTGGGAATGTGTGATATACTATTTTCGCGAGACAGTTGTGTCGAGCTGCTCCGGGAGCACAAAGGGCGTGTTATACATGGTGAAGCAGCGGTCGCACCCCGGATTGTGGTCATGGAGGTCTCTAATTTTAGATTATGCAGCGGTGTACAATTGCGTATTTGTAAGAGTAAGGATCAGTACGTGAACCGAGCATATGGTCAAGTGCTGTGCATCAGCGAATTTGGTTGACTACGATCTGGGAATTTTTGCGTAGGTTTTTTTATCAGCTGTCCAGATCGTTGAGAATATGAATGTCATGGCCCTCCTTCCAAGTGTGGTATAGGTTCAAGTCCTCCGCGTGCGCTCGCAGGCGCATTTTTCGCGTGCGAGCTTTGGGAAGCAAAAATATAAAGATAGAATTAAAACATTCCTCGAGAGTAGGAGACTCAATGAATACTCTCTTAAAAAGAGAGCCTTAGATATTTCTTACTCAACTTAGACGCAGATCAATAGCAGAAATACAAGTAATGGTAATACTATGAAGAAAGATTTAAGCCGTAAGATATCAAAGTAGGAGAGATCTCAAGCTGTTATCACACTCAGAGAAGCGGTGACGGTGAGTGTAGTATATCGTATATTCTATTTTTATTTAATGTCAATTCATAACTCCTATAACTATGCCGGGGAAATTGTGAAAAGCGTTTAGTTTATTTTTAGATTAAAATTATCATAGAGTATACGAAATCATTCGAAAAAATTGGGTCTCTAGACTGGGAGTAAGAGGTTGGATAAAAGTTAGAAAACAGGTAATACTTCCCAGATTCGACAAATGCCCCCGGACGTTGCAAAGTCAATACCCAGAAGCTCAACTTCCACGCCCACACACAAACTTTACGCTGCTTTTGGTTATCTTCAATCATGCACCGCACGAACACATAGACAAAAATTTGATGAGCATCACACACACACCGGTAAACATGCGGTTAAAACGTTACCTCATTCAACAGGAAACAATAATATTATATTACTCTCACACGAGTGAATATTATTTTTTTTATGAGAACATTAGCTCTTTATAAATTACTACTTAATATAATAATCCCGTTTTATGATAAATTTTATAAATTTTTTCTGAGATATATATATAATTAGATATAGTGTAAGAAAGAGGCTAAGAAGAAAAAATCCTCAAGTGAGCGTGGTTATAGATAATAAGTATAAAAATAATATTAAACATTCCTAAGAAGTTATTTTTATTAACATTACAATCGAACTTGGGGTACGCAAACACTCTATTACGCAATTTAACACAAGAACTAATCAAAAAACAGACAATTACCTAAGTAATATTACCTACCTTAAAAGCAGTAATCAGCATTAACTCTTAATATAAAAGTATGAGGAAGGAGCTCAAAAACTCGAGTGGACAGTGAGAGTGTGTGATTATTAAGAGGTGTAAAATATAGTAGCACTTTGTATATTATTAGCTAGAGCCTTATTACTGCTTCATAAATCAGTTGTTATCACATAGAGCGTTTAAAGATATACATGTTTCATTATTTCTCATGAGCTTTCACGAGTACTCGATATAGAGTTACTGTCATCCTTGTGAGGTGGCTTTCCCACATCTTCAATTACAGTGTTTATATTAATCTATTAACATAAACATTAAAAAGACATTGATAAATATACCAACATAAATGCAGTAGTAGTGTAGATGACCTATGAGCAACACTAAAATAAGGTTGAACATTATAAAAGTGCTTTTGTTTTACTAGACTTAAGTTACTTAGCTATAAACTCAGTAGTTTATAATTATCACACGCTACCTTTGAGAATAAACAATTAAATAATATGTTTTATACCACAATATGGAGAACATCCTAACATCAAATAACCTATTACACTTAACTAACTACGGTAGTTGCACCCTATATTTTACATATCTATAAAAAAATTAGAGACATAGTGAAAATATTAAAATAAAACAGTAATCAATAGAGGTGTTACACTTAACACCAAGGGGGGATTAGAATGCTTTTTTTTGTTTTTACTGTTTTCTGCTTTAACTTTCTGAGCTTTATACTGCTATTACTTTCTGCTTTACTAGCTTTAAGCTTTTCTGCTTTACTGTTTAACTTTCTGCTTTATAACTAGTGTGATTTTACTCACTCATATATTATATTTAACCATATATGTTGATTATTATATTTTGGTTTTAACGCAATTTTTATTATATTTATCTTATTATTTTTTATATTTATATATATTTTATCTTATATTTTTTAATAATTTTTTATTATATTATTATTTATATTATTATTTTTATTTATTTATTATTATTTTTATTTATATATTATTTTTATTTAATTATAATATACTTAGTGTTAATATTAAACTTCATCCTATTATGTTATTAATTATTTAGAACACACTAATTCACTATTGACCACTTATATACCACAATTCACCTATGTCACTCAACATATATATATATTTTACTATATAATATATTTATTATTTTTTATATAGTATAAAGTATTTATTATTATACACTACAATCACTAATGCTCACACTCTATCATTTACCTACATAGATCAAACTATATATAATCGATTTACAGACTTATAACATCACTATACTGAGGTCACACACTCACATAAATCAATCACACTAATACATAATATATATATTTATATATTATATATATATATATACACACGACAACACCACACTACAACATCACACACACTAACACTATATATTTTATATAACATATAATAGTATATATATACACAAATAACACACACCACACACACACTTACAACTTTATACATCATATTACACTTACTATATGATAACTACTTATACTATACATACATATTCACTAATGAATACTTTAACATTAATGAGTACCATATAGACACTTATTCATTTAACACTTATAACACTCACACACACACACACACTCAACATAGCACACAATCTATATATATTCTATATATATTATATATATATATATATATATCAATTATATCATAAAAATATTACTTATATTAATTATATATATATATTATATAATATATAATATATATATATTATATTACACTACTACACATAACTTCAATAGTATCACTATAAAGTATTTATTGCACACAACTCTATTTTGTATTACAATAAATTAAGTCGTCCTACACATCACTACACACTACAAGTATTATATCTTATCTATCTGTCAGATTTTATACTACTACTCACACCAGTATTTAGTTCACACGCTATATTTATTTTACTATATATTTATATATATATTGTATAAATATACATTCTGTATGTTTTAATTAAAACGTACATTTATATTACTCCATCGGTCAAGAGAGAGACTACATATTTTCAGAGTCTCTCAAATCATAATCTTCTGATAAATCTCTCTTACACTACCTTAATATCTTGCAAGTGAGCAGAACTTATCATATCGAAGTGATTGCTTTTGCACTCAACAAAAGAGAAAACTGATTATACATTAATATATATCAAATATAATAAATTATGGGAACTTTATTTTATGTGTTATTGGGAAGATCTATCTGCGTAAATTTATCATATGAATAAAATCGTATTTAGGTTAATGAATAAACTTTATAATAATATTATATTGGATATATGAAATTTAATATTTTCTTGTCTCATATATTACTATAGTGTATGTAAAGTGATACCTTACACCTTTGTGAGTTTAGCATAATAGCAATAATAAATCAGTTAATCAGTAAGGTATCAGTAATACTACCTATACTAGCACCATATTATATATACGCCTCTACTACCTAATATAAATAGGCTATGTATCACGCTGATTAATGTATTCTATATATATATTTGCTACTTATTATAATTCCAGACTATAACATTTATTTTTATAAAATTATATTTTATAAGTTCATGTAACCTATTTAAAAATTATATATTATTCACCTTATCTACACTAATATATATATATTAATAATATAATTCTATAGTGACTGAAACAATTTTAAAACTATATATAATTTAAATATATATATATATATTATATATATAAATAATAAACATATATACATATAATGATATTTTTTTATAAAATAATTAATTATATATAGTTAATATATATTTACGGGTGGATATATTATTTTTATTAATATTTATATATTATATTTATATTTATTATTATTATCTATTAATAATCACTCTTTGTGTATACTATATAATTTATTATTATTATGCTAATTAAATAATTATTTAAACACTCACATCACGAGAAAAACACAACTCAACCCGTCATCATTAACCTTTACAGATATATTACGAATAACTTGTGAGTGAGACCTCTATCATATATATCTTTCATGTATATAAAATGTTAGTTGAATAACTACTAATATATTACTTATAGGCCTAAAAATTTAGGATATATATAATTATACTATTATATTTATATTGTATTATATATATATTATATAACCCTCGATGAGCGAATTATTAGACCCTAATTATCCTATAGTGATCTAAAGAGAAGAGAGATGATGCTGAGAGGAGTTGCAGAGCAGCACTAGAGACGAGATGAGAGAGAGAAGATTGTGCTGATAGAGTAATGGAGTGGATGCGAAGTAGAGACTGACAGAGCGAGAGTATAAGAGAGGAGAGAGAGAGAGAGAGAGTGCGAGGGAGAGTAAATCTTTCCTTTCTAAATTTTCATTGCGTAGCCTTTTCAATTAGATGCCTAGAAGCGAAACACGTTTCGTTCGCGCGCTCCACCGTCGTGGATTTCCTCCCGTATGGTTCCAGTGCGTGCGGACTATAGCAAAGCGTAAATCACATAGTTCATTGCCATGCGCCCTATATATATTAAGCATATGAAATATGAAAAATCTCTTCTGTACGCCGATAGTTAAAATTTTACCTCTTTAAGACAGAGTATGGTAAGGCAAATCTCACAGAAGTGAATTTAGTTTTTAATATTGCTAAATTGTGAAGTATATCGAACAAGGAGTAGTTGTTTCTCTTCTTCTTTAAAGTGTGTATATAGTAATATGGCAAAAGCAAGTGTCTCCGCATTATTCACGTCGTAATTATAGAGTAAATAGTTTAGTATAAACTTTACATTTAATATTGTTTATAATAAATATTACAAATATAAATATGCGGTAAAGACTATCGATACCATAACATTGACTGGAACCAATCCCGCTGTATATTAGATATAAGATTCGCCCTTGATAAATATATGCTATAGTATAGTATAATGAATATTATAGGAAATGTTATTTATATTAATCCTATTATATATTGTGTAGATGGTATATATATACCGTGAATGATATATAATTACTCATATCTACTTATAAAAATCATGCCTATAAATTAACGCAAAGTTATTTTTTAGTCAAGATTTATTTTATCGCTTTTTTAGTTTTACGTATCAATTGCCTCTAATAATAATCTGAGTTTTTATTATTATATATAGCCTTGAACCCTTAATCTATATGTGGATAATTGGGATTAGTAAATAATTATAATATTGTAGTATATGAGATGCGGTATTAGTGAGTTTTATATTTTGTGAGATACAATATACTCTAATTTAATAAAATCTATATATATATAATATATATATATAACATCGTTTTTATTAGAGGGCTTACTATATAAGCGGTATATATATGCATATATATATATATATATCAATATATATATATATAATACTATTATAGTCTATATATTACTATAATATATTATATATATTAGTTTTAATAATAATAAATAAGTATTATTTTACTAATATATATAGATTTTCACCTCAGTGTATACATTATATAGAACCTATACGTACTATTAAACATAGGTAATATATATATATATCGAAAATATCAAAAAAAAATTTTAAAATATTTGTGTTAATCCATGAAGGGTAATCTTATTACATGAATTATGCTCATTACATGGAGTTTTATAATACGTAACTAAGGTATATATATATAGTTATTATACATATATACTTATAATATATAAGAAAAACCTCAGATATGTATTTATACTTTTTACCACACAAACAATTTATTACTGCTTCTACCTATATATAATTATATATATAGCTCATCTATAGTCACTACACTATTCAACAAAACTTATGAAATTATATCAACACACATGCTATTTATTTAATCCAATCAGGTCAGGTTATTGATCTAGAGCCGTTCAAAAATATTTTGAAAAGAGTAAAAAATATTCTTTTTTCTGATTATGCTTTTCGAAATAGGAAATAAAGAAAGGTAATCATTTTATTTTTAATAATTAATTATATAGTTTTAGCCATTTAACTATTACTGATTTATAAATTAAGTAATGTTATATATAGTAATAAAGTTAGTATTTTCTAGTATTATATAATCAAAACACTGATAATGATAAGTTAGTAGCTATACAGAATCTTAATATATATTAAATCTAAATAGTACTATCAATAACGTCTTTATTAAACTTAGGATAACCTAAAAACAGTTTTTATTATATGATCAATATCTATATATACTGTTGCGTGAATATAAGAATAAACTATATACTAAGTACTAGATTAAGTCTACACTTATACTTACATATATAGCATTTTATAACATCATAAATACATATAAATCAGTATATTATTTTGGATTGTATATAGTAATTTACTTGTGGAATTTGTTAGCAGAAAAGAACATGTTGAGAAACAAATTGAATAGTGGTAGAATGATTTACTAACTTTTTATGGCTCCTCTTCATTAGATATATACTCATTATATACAACACCCGCTTGACACCGAAAACCACCTATTGCCCTCTATTGAAGGCTAGTGGATTTTGTGAGCGCAAACTCTACTGCAAATTTCCAATGCATTGTGCTATGATCTACTGAGCAGATATGAAATATATGTTTAAGAGGTATATAGTATATACTGATATATATTATTATAAATATGATATATTTAATATATATGTTTAATTATATATATAATATATATATATATAGTAAATATATATATATAAGCTTATATTATATAGAAGTAATATAATATAGAACCTATATATCCAGCGCCACTTCTACTCTATTGCTGACTCGTGCGTTCATTAACAGCATGCGGAGTTAACATATAAATAGATAGACGTGAATCAAATCTCTTCAAATTCACCAATTTGTTACCTAATAAATATTCGTAATTTTGTTTACGAAAAAATTGATCACATGCACTGGATGAAAATATTAAACATTAATAAATAATACAAGTATCAGATAAAGTTGAAAAAAAGGGGTTTCTGCAGTCTACAGATGATTAAAAGTTTTTTTATTTTCTACTCCATTTAAGCCCCTATAATAATTATATTACTATTGTGCCTTTGTGGTATGCTTTTCTCTTAGTTATGACATTTTGAATGTTGCCCAAACAGGCCTACGAAAAGCTACCATTTCTTTTAAGTATAATAAATAAGGTGAGCCTTTAATTAAGATATATAATATATATGTATAATATATAGTATATTATATATATATATATATATATTATATATATATATATCTATATATATATATATATATATATATATATATACTTATAATTATATATATATTATATATATATATTATAATAATATATATATATATATATATATATATATTATAATTATATACCTAATATATATATATAATATATTTTATATATATTATCATATGTATCAACTATATACTATTAAAGATATAATAATATTAAATATTATATATAATATATATTACTTAGAACAATATTGCCCATTATACTTAGTATATAAGTACAATATATATTATTATAATATATTAATATATTAAAAATTATTATATTATAATATATGTATACACCTGATGCGTAATATTATAGTAGATTATATATATATATATATATTAAACTATTATTTATATATATACTATAATTATATAATATATATATACGTATTATATATATATGTATATCTGATAAATATGTGTGTGAGCATTTGTGATGTCAACTTGTAGATGTAATAAAGCAAAGACTTACAATAGGAAGTAAAGAAATTTGCTGCGCTTCTTCTGGGATTGATGCACCGCATGTTGCGAATGAGATACATATACCCGGTGCTTTACTATTGGACATCCCCCAACCCAATAACAGTTGATTCAAGAACAAGTATTAAAGAGACTGAGCTCCCTTCAAGGCGACATCACCAGGTGTCCAGCCTGTCCCCTTTCCTTCGTTCTTTTTATATTTTGTGGATGGTAACATTGCCATTTGATCGCAATTTACAAGTATGTTAATACACAGAAAGAACATATAATCAGGAAGGTAAAGAAAATATTTTACCGCAGGTCATGAATCCAAGGCGTTTTTTTGAAGTTTGAAGGAAATGGTCCAGTGTAAAAGCATCGTGTATATTGGTCCTCATTCGCAACCGTTAGTGGTTCAATCCGGCAGGAGAAGGCAGTAAATTCTTTACCTTCCTATTGAGGCACACTGGTGCTGCGAGCATTTTCCCCGTTAGTTTTTTTTCACGCTGAACATATATAATTTGGACACCGCTGAACTATCCTAAGTCAAAATGCTATTTATTTTAATCAAATCATGGTCCAGGTTAATATTGAAGCTGGAGAGGCAGTTCCAAAAATATTTTGAAAAGAGTACACAAGAGTTTAGCTTTTCGACATTGGATAAAAGCAGGGAGAATTTATATATTTTGAGTAGTATATTATATATATTATATATAGATATATATATATATATATATACGTAGTATATATATATTATATATTAACAGATATATATATAAATATAATTCTAATTTTATTATAATATATATCTATATATACCTATATATATATTTTATCATATTCTTTAGTTGTTAGCAAGAAAAGTAGGTACAGCACAAAATTGAATGGTAGATATTTATTTTTTTGCTCAATATATATATATATATATAAATATGGTACAATAATAATATAATAAAGTATTAATGTAATTTATATATTATATATATATTAATTATATATTATATATATATATATATTATTATATATATATATATAATATATATATTATATATATTATATTACATATATATTAATGTACTATACAGGTATTTAGTATGATAATATATACTCCTATAATATATATATATTATTATATACTTTAATATATTATATATATATATACTATATATATTATACTATACTATATAATAAATATTAATAACTATATTAGTAATTATATATCTATTTACTGGTTGATTTCAAAGTTATGAGGTTATCAGTTATATCTTTTGCTTACTTCTCACACTCTCTGAAATTTGCAATTATTTTTATTGTGTTCAGACTGATATAGGTTATATTTATTTCTTGCGTGAGTGGTGTTTACGACACGAAATATAATCATCAGATAATTGACTTGCCATAATATACGATAAACCATAATCTCTATGAAGATTTATTCAGTAGGAGATGAACATAAGAGTGCAGAAATGATCCTGAGTTTTTGTATTCATTGTATTGTGAACAAATGAATTTTCCTCAGAGAGGAAGTTAAGTATTATAGTAATATATTAAACACATTTGTGTAATACAAAAAAAAGCTACTTTGCTTATTTGAGCAAGTAAACATTACGCTTTGTTGGAGATCAGGATAAAAACATTTGCTCTCAATAATGTCTGCTAGCAGTGGGAAGCAATATTATTGCAGTTTGAAGGTTTTTAAGAGTTTGGGCAAGGGAAATAACAAAAAGTTTCTCCACCCCTTTGGTGTTTCAATGGTGGTGGAGGAATGAGTCCAAGAATCAATAGCTCTCGGTTGGTGACTTTACTTCTGCAATGACTTCATTTACCGCAGGGTAATGACACATCTTATATAATACATTTTTCTTTTAATGTTATTAAAAATGTAATTATACTTTGGGGACAAGTTACCTTAACTTCCCACACAGAACGGGAGCTTGGATCAAAATTTTTTTTTTTATTAACCGGTAGCATTTCTATAATAACTTAATAGATATCGTACAAACGCAGGCGTATGAATTTTTTTTACGCTATGTTCCTTATTTGGGATGAGAAATTGATAGTTAGTGATATAGGATTTAGCGAGTTCCTAGTTAGTATAGGTACGTTATGTTAGGTTAAGTTAGGTTAGGTTAGGTTTAAGGTTAGGTTAGTTGCATTTAGGTTATATGTTATGTTAATCGTTATGTTATTTGTTAGTAGGAATAGGTTGGTTAGCGTAGGCTTTAGGTTCGTATAAGTGATATATAGTTAGTTAGAGTTTTATAGTTTAGGTTAGGTATTAGGTTTTAGGATTATGGATTAGGTTTAGGTTTAGGTTTAGGTTAAAAAGAAATTTTCATTTTTCGCCCTAAAAACATCTATTTATGTATCATAGAGCTACCTGTTGAAAAAAAAAATTTGATCCGAGCTCCTGTTTCCTTGTGGGCGTTAAGTAACTTTTTACCTTACATTTGGGTAGTAGGCAATTGCAATGTATGTTTTTATTTGTTTGCTTTTAGGATATAAAATCGAAAGAACAAGCAAACAGGAGTGAAATATCCCGCAAGTTCCATTACCATAAAACCGGTACCGAATCATGGTTCCAGGAATTCCAATTCCCCAATCATCCAGACGAAACTTCTTGACGCAAGACTCCGAGGACGAATTACATGATGCTTTGCTGTCGATGATGATGCTGATAGTTCCCCTACGTATGAAGCCACTTCTGAGCATTACACAAGAAAATAAAATAATCAGACATATATATAAAAAAATATATATATATGATATATTATAATATATATATATATATATTATATATATATATATATATATATATATATATATATATAGTATATATATATATATATATATATATATATATATAATATATATAATATTAATATTATATTATAAATAATGGTTCATGTGAGCTGGATGACCCGCGTTTCTCTGAGTCATGAAATTTTAGGTTATCTATTTACATTTTTGTTTAAATTTTTCATGTCTAGGGTAAAAAAAAATTATTTAAATCTCTACTGATTTTAGTAAAGGTGAAGCAGTTAAAGTTTAAATTTACTTTCCCTTTTAAATTAATAGTTTAATATATATATATATTGTACTATTATATCTATAATATATAATATATATAATTATATATATAATATAATATTATATATATTATATACTATATATATAATATATAATATATAATATATATATATTATATATATATATATATTAATATAATGAAAGAGAGAGAGAGAAGAGAAGAGAGAGAGAGAGCAGAGCCACAAGGTAAAGGAGCGATAACAAAAAAATATTTTGTACGATTGTGGTACTTTATTATTAACACTTTATCCAGTTTAAATAATATTTTTTTTTTAAAGGGCATCATTCCAGAAAAAAGGGCCAGGAGAATTTATCATTGAAATGTATGACGCTTAAGGAAAACCAAATACATATT
>JABUQX010129854.1:0-5000 GCA_015478945.1 Trachelipus rathkii
ATTTTTGTTTCCAGTCATATTAGGGGAATGACTTATGGTCAGTCACTGAAAGTCCCTTCTTTAGCAAATGTATGTGCTAAGATACAGAGAGTACACTAAGGAGTTCTCATTCATTACATAACAGGTGACATGGAAACTCTCATTTCTGATTTCCTGCAGGCAAGATGCCCCCTGCAAGTGATGAAAGGTCTGTCCCTTCTTTGTCGATATGCTCACAAGCCATCAAAATTGACTTTAAGCTCGCTGAATGAACGGCCATTCACATATCTTATAATGAGATACCATCCTCAACTTCAATGCATTCTTGAAATCTTGAGGATGGGATCATTGATTAGTGATTGCAATATCATAGTAAAATATTTTCATTTTTTTGGCGACTTGCTAAACAGTGTTTTTAAATGTCTTTCAAAATATAAAATAATGTTTTGACCTCCTGATTTTTATCCCTGCAGGAGGCTGCTGCCAGAGACAATATATGTGCTCTACAGCGTATATAGAGAACTTCTTTGTTTACCTTTTCTGAAAAGCCGTTTTCTTACACCTCCAACTTTTCAGCCATACTAGAAGCACCATCAAATCCATAAGCAATAATATTGTTCATAATTTAAAATCAAGATCAGTCACTCTTTATCAAGTAGCATTTGCAATGGTTTTCTTCTGCTTTTTCCATTGGTATTTTAAAATTGACAAGAACTTTGTCTACAGGGGATTTTTACCCCTCCACTACTCTAAACATTATAGCTCCATTTTATTTCTTAAAGAAATGCTCTCATCTGCTAAAACGGAGATCTTCTTGTTTTTCAATGTTTTTTTCAACTAATCTTTCAAAACTTCGCCCAATACATAACAGAAGCTCACTGGCAGTGTCCTTGCTGCTGTATATTCGACCTATCACTCTGATGCTTTCTCTATGTTTTAAGAATCATTCAATTTGTCCAACGAATACTTTTCAATCAAACTCTGATAATTTAGTAGTGTAAGCTTACTTCTTCCCTTTAAAATTAAGCAGGGCGAAGAATTCCAATATTGGGCTCGGCGCTGAAGCCCCCATTTTCACCCCACCGTAAAAATGGACATAAAATTCGGAATTTTCAGCCGATTTTGACCTTGACTGTACGCGAACACTAAAACTTCTCAGGTTGTGGTTTTTTACCCCCCTAACACGTTGTTTTTCGGGTGTGTTTTCTTGTGATGGAGTAAACATTCTTTTAGAATTTCAATTAACATCTGAGAGAGAGTTCTCCCAGTGTTTTTGGATATTGTAGCACACACACTCCGCGAGAGCGTTATCCAGCTCCGCGGAGAAAAATATGAGGAGACTCTTCTCGCAGAATTAATGGCATAGATAGCGTCATTAACCTTACAAATCGTTGAGAAGTACTTTTTCGATTTAATAACAGTTTTATGCTCAGCATTGTCCAATTTGCCAAACACACTTTTTTTTTTGGGGATTTTGAAAATGAAAAATTGCGATAATTTTTTTTCTACTCATTCGGATTAATATTCAAATTTCCAGGGACTTTTAGAGTCGGGACTATGTCCATTTTTTAACTTTAAATAATTTTACTTATTTTCTAATACACGTACCTAATTTTCGATATTGTCTTTTTTATATCAGATTTCATATCTTAAATAGCTTCCACTTGTTCATTACGTTTTAAAATATTTTTAGCAGAATTATAAAATTTTTAGATTATTTTTTTTTATGTTTCTCAGAAGAGGTTTTCAATTCAAATGCAGGTTTTTCCAGGAAAATATTATTATTATTATTATTATTATTATTATTATTATTATTATTATTATTATTATTATTATTATTATTATTATTATTATTATTATTATTATTATTATTATTATTATTATTATTATTATTATTATTATTATTATTATTATTATTATTTGTTAATGTTATTATTATTATTTTTTTATTATTATTATTGTTATTATTATTATTATTATTTTAAATTGTTTTTAGACTCATTATTATTAAATGTATTAGTAGACCCATTTCACATACTAGGGAAATTAATTTTGGTTATTATAATTAATTGATGTATTGAAATTGTAAAATATTTGTCAATATAATATAAAAATTTATGTCATCTTTGTTATTATAACTAAATTGTATTTTCCATGTCTTGAATAAATTGTTTTGAATTTGAATTGAATTATTAATATTATTATTATTATTATTATTATTATTATTATTATTATTATTATTATTATTATTATTATTATTATTATTATTATTATTATTATTATTATTATTATTATTATTATTATTATTATTATTATTATTATTATATATATATATATATTTGGTAATTGGCCCTTAGAAAGTGAAGTAAAAAGCTAACAGAAATAAATAGCTATTAATAATTTTAAATGTAGAAGAAATTAAATATGTATTATGAAGATCATGGATATTACTTAATCAAAGAAGATAATATTTGTGTTCTGTTTTTAATATCTGAGAATCTCAATGCTCCATAATTATAAAACAATAGCACCGTAAGGCACTTTAGTAGGACATAAATTATAAGCACTGTATAAAAATTGTTTTCTGTTTGAATTAATATTTAAACAAATCAGACGCCCGATAAAGAACGAGGTTATGAGTATGGATGAAAAGTGAATAAAAGCTCTGAAAATACACCTTTAAAAATATCTTTAAGTAAATAAGCGATAAATTTAAAAATGAAGAGAAATTTTGAGTCTGGAATAATGATATTAATACAAAATTTTGAGATAATATACTTTCAGTATTATCTGTGCAAACTTTCAAATATAAACAAATATCTTTAGCGGCGTCCATTTTTGTCTGTATATACGCATTGTTCAAAGCATCATAAGCATCATTTTTGTTCATTCAGCAATAGTCACTTTAATATTCTAGAGCGAAATATAGCCTTTTCTGTTAATGTGGTGTTGAAATTTTTATCGTTGCCACCTTGATGATATAAAAGTTTTGCTTATTTTTCGGAATCTTGATATTCAAGATGAGGTCATTGATCTTGCCAGAATCAATATAAATATTATTTGTTGGATTAGGAACAGAAAGTCTTTGCCACGAATCAGCATTCAAATTACAGACAATATGTCAAGATATGCAAGTGTTGATTATTTCCTCATGGGCATACCTTTTCCATTGGGGCAAACTTGGTGATATAACTCTTCTTTGTTCTCGTGCGTTTGGCCAATGAGACGTTAAGCCACACTTAACGTTGTCTTCAAACTCAGAAAATATTATATTATATTAAATATTATTATTATTAATTATATTATATTATATTTATATTTTCACCCTGTAATTAGTATTATTTCTCCGTGAAACTAGAAACTCTTTTCCCCTTATAAAATGCAATAATTTTTTCCACTCTCTTCCTTTCGTTCTTCTTACTCTTTGCAAAGAATGTTAACTCTAACTTTCGTTCTTCCTTTCCTCATCTTAGTATCTTGGCCCAGACTGCACAACTGCTATTTGGCCCAGATAAAACTGAAATTTTCATCGAAACCTTGCCTCCAATTCCACCTTAAACGATTCCGGTGCTATTCCTCCTCCACCTCATCCAGCTCATTTTATCCCTAACATAGTACTCTCCTAAACATTTATTTCCCTTTATGATGCCACATTTGTGGTGGTCTTTTTGTTTAACATTTACTCTCTGACGATGTTCTCTCACTCAATTAGTGCTGTCTTTTTCCACTTTGGATTCTTCCTATCCTGTTGAAACCAGCGTGTCGTAAGGCGAATCAACTTCTCCCGACTCTAACAATAATGACAACTTAGACAACAATGACACTGATGATGAACGAGATCAAGATCAGTCGTGGAACAAGAGATAAAGAATGACATCGAGTCTACATTAAGAATAAAATGCAGCCTGAACCTCCTAACAAATTAACATATAGATATGGGCGTAACTATTGACAAAAACATTTACATTGAAGGATCCAGTATAAAGGGCAAGATATCTATTGCCGAGGGCGTAAAATTAAACCGTGATATTTCTTCAACCACAATTCATGAGATTATGCTTAGAGGCTGTATAAATAATTAAATTTATTAACTATATATATATATATATATATATATATATATATATATATATATATATATATATATATATATATATATGTATATATATATATATATATATATATATGTATATACATATTTGACTATCTATAGGGAGGAATACTTGTTGATGGCATGATGTATGGAGATTATAGGCAGAGAGAGAGAGAGAGAGAATTTCATGTAGTTTAATTACTAACAAATTATTCTCACAAATTATCGGCCATTAGGTTGTCTGTTTGAATTTTCAGTATTTTCTGGGATGGTTTAACAGAGCAATAAACGTGATTGGTTCTGTCTGTTTTCATAATTGTCACTACTGCTCTTCAGATCTTTTAAATGTACTTTAATTGGGAAAACGTTTTTATGTTCTTCAGGGCAAGAATTAGATTTTTTTGGATGAGAAACATTAACTCATGCATTTATATTAAATAAAATATTCATTTTCATATGTGTACATCAATAAACATCTATGCTGTATATATATATATATATGTATATATATATATTATATATATATATATATATATATATATATATATATATATATATATATATATATATACATATATATTGTGAATAACTTTTATATATATATATATATATATGTATGGTATAATATATATAGAGTATATATATATATATATATATCAATAAACTTATATAATATATATGCATTATATATATATATATATATATATATATATATATATATATATATTAGAGGTGTAGCGGATAGTGATTTTTCACTATCCGCGGATGCGGATGCGGATGCGGATAGTTAAAATCACTATCCGCGGATTGCGGATGCGGATAGCGGATAGTTAAGTTTTTAGAGTTTTAGCCACAGATATATATATATATATATATATATATATATATATATATATATATATATATATATATATATATATATATATAT
>JABUQX010129854.1:10000-12500 GCA_015478945.1 Trachelipus rathkii
TATATATATATATATATATATATATATATATATATATATATATATATATATATATTTTAAAATGTATATATATATATATATATATATATATATGTATATATATATATATTATATATATTACATATATATACATATATATATATATATTATTATTATTATTATTATATCAAATTTGAACTTATATATATTATTATTATTATTATTATTTCATTTATTTATTTATATATATATATATATATATATATATATATATGTATATATATATATATATATATATTATATATATATATATATATATATTATATATATATATATATATATATATATATATTATATATATTATTATATTATATTATTATTATTATTACATATATATAAATTATATATATATATATTATTATATATATTATTATTATATATATATATATACATATATATATATATATATTATATATATATATATTATTATATTATTATATATATATATATATATTATTATTATATACGTATATATATATATATATATATATATATATATATATATTATATATATATATATATATAGTATATATATATATATATATATCTTCTTCATCTACCTTTTTCTCCCCAAGACTGGTTATGTTATCGGAAAACATGTTTTAGAGAACATGACAAACGTCGAAAAGAAAGCCCAGCCTTTACCGCCCCCTCTGTACCATTAATTAGTGAGAGCTCGTCACAGACAGAAAATCCACCCTAGAGCATCATGGGACCGCGACGGACCCTCACTATGGTAAATCGTCAATGTAAGGGTTCATCCCTTGGCCCAGGTGGGCCACAACCATGCCCTCATACAAAACCCACTCCTATTATGCACCTTTATTCTCGCCTCTGCCAAACTCACATTTCTCTCCTTCAGACATTCGTTCACTGACTCAATCCACTTTCTCTTCGGTCTCCCAGCTGGTCGGTTCCCAACACCTCCACTATTAATCCGCTTAACCAACTGACTTTCATTCATCTTCCACATGAATTCAAACCATCTTCAACATACTTTCTACGATTCTCTCATTTTTACTCTTTCTTACAATCTTTTCACAATCTCAAGATGTCTATTCCTCATTTATTAATTCTTTTCAACTGTACAGCAAGACGTCCACTGAAATACATTGAACTTTAGATCTATACTTCTTATTCCAGACCATAGTCTCATTAGTCAATAACACAGGTAACAACATACCTCATGTAAGACTCACACCTGAAGATCACCATCCCTTTACATCCACCAACCATTTAATTGCACCAGCCACCTTCCATATTCACAACTTTCCTACTACACTCTGCATCATCCATTCCCTTTTCATCCAACACACAATTCTAAATATTTAAAAACTCAGACACTTGCTCCAGCTGCTCATCATCTTACCATGACTCACACTGAGACCTGTCCTCCTGCCCACAATCTCCCCTATAACTCTTATTTCTTATTTATAAGCTGTATTTTTCAAACTTCTCTCATACCCCAAGCAAATCTCTCTACTAATCTTCTCAAACTCTCTTCAGATTCGCCACACAGAACCAAATAATCCGCATATAATGGGTAGGGCACCCTCCACTCTCCAACATTCTAACACCTTTCCCTTACACTCCCATCTCTAATTCTTTCATAACCCCATCCATATACATTGAATAACCAAGGAGACATAACACAACCCTGTCTCACTCCGCTATTAATCCTAAACCAATCACCATTGACACCATTTATTCTTACACACTTTTTTCACTATCGTCTGCTTTTGATTCCGTTCAGAAGCCTACCACCAACACCATATATCACTAACACCTACTATAAAGCTTCCATTTTAACATTATCACACGCCAAGATGCATAAAACCTAAATATAATTTATTCTTCTTCCTCATTTTCTCAATCTGTTTCAATATAAAGAATTGATCCACATATCCTCTACCACTCCTAACGCACCTTGTTCTTCACCAACAAGTCCCTCAGTCTGATGTTCTTCAACCAAAATACCAGCATATACCTTCCCTACAATACTCAATAAAATTCTCCTATAATTTCTACAGTTCCTTTTCCCTTACCCTTATATAAGGGTACTATTACTGCTCTCCTCCAATCCTTTGGAAACGAAATCTCCATAAACGCTTGCTATACAATCAACCACAATCAACTGATCCGGCCCGTCTTGACTATTCACACCAGAACAAGAGGTTTCATCTATACCTGTAGATTTACCATTCTTTCAATCTTTCACCACCATTATTCCTCCTTACCAATAACTCCTATCTCCAAATACCTATTCTTCTGGTAACCATCAAAACCTGCTGCTACAAATTCGCCGGCAACAATAAAACTATGAATAGCGTCGAAATATTAAAAGTGTTCTTTCCATCTCCTCCGGTACATTCCATCAATATCAATGGCACCCATCCTATCTAATATTCTAAGCAGACTCTTATTCTACCTAAATTTCTATGCTCCTCCTTGTAAAGTTTCC
>JABUQX010129854.1:30000-42500 GCA_015478945.1 Trachelipus rathkii
GCCGTAGCTGAATTAACAGGTGTTTCATTAAGGAATATTTCCAGCTGGCTGAAAGCGGTATACAAGAAGTTACTCTCAGTGTAAACGACATGATCATCGGATGCAGGTAGTTCGCTTCCATCTTCTGATAAAAGTTTCACTTTCAAGTATAAATGGATGTCGCAGGGATCGATGTAAAAGTCCCCCGAACCAGTTACTATAAACTCTAAAGGTGCATCGCTATTGGTAATGGGATTGATAGACACGTAATTGCTATTAAGCAGACTAACTTGAGTTGGCGGAACATTAAAAAGATTTAATTCTGATTTACAACAACCATGAGACGCACTGGTTAAGAAATGCATCCTGTCGGGTCAAAAGCTTTCCTAAGAATGACTAGAATATAATACCACACCTCTTATATACTTTCCCTAGATAAGGATATATATATTCTGATGATCCCTCAGTTCCCTTGTAACCTTCAAGCAAGGAAGAAGTGTTATCGAACCTTCGTGCAAAGAACCTTGCTATTTTCATGTGTTCAACATGCTCAGACTTAACCGTTTCATCTCTATACAGGACATTGTACAGTGGGAGGAAAATCTGCCAGACTGTGGAGTTTCAATTGTTTATAAAAGAAATCCCGATGGCAGTGACTTTTACACGTGTACTATTCCCCTGCAAACAAGAGAAACCCAAGGGTTTTTAAAAAAACAGAAGAACTACTTAATGTATGTTTACATGCCGAAACATTCATTTCGCACAGCATTAATAAGCCTTGTTTAGTCGGCACAAAAGTAGTTATCAGCCAGAGTGTGAAGAGGAAACCTAAACAACTCACTATCGAGTTTTCAATGAAACATAACATAATCAGAATGGAGGTAAGAGTATGGAGAGCGTATAACTCGTGTACATTTAAACGCACCCGTTACGGTTTCTTTATTACAGGAATACAACAGTTGAAGTATATGACCGAGATTCGCAAGAGGGTGTTATTACAGAGTGTAAGGGCAGAAATGTTGAGTAATCACGTAAATACGGCACATTATATGCTGTATGAGGAATACTACACGTTTAAGAAAATGCTTGCGGGTAACTCTGAAGATATTATTGAATACTTCTTGAGATCCATAGACATGTATAAATTTATTTCAATGTTTAAAGAACAATGGTGTGAATCTATTTACACTGATGGACCAGAACCTAAACATACTATGATTTCTATACGTGATCTTTTCACATATATATTAGGAGATGGTGCACATGTACTAAGAGCATACCTATTGGAAAACGACCTGAACGAGTGGCATATTTGTAAAGCTTTCGAAAGAGTAAGTTTGAAATAAGCGTAGAACGAATCTTTAGGTTAACGTATAAATATATTTAAAAGGAAATATATGCATACTACATCCTTACTGACCTAACAGGTGTCAATCATGGAGGACGTGCATAAATTCATGTTCCGTACACCTGCTACGTGTCTTATAGCCGGTCCAACTGGATGCGGAAAAACATTTGCAATACTAAAATTATTAAGTGAATTAGAGATATTTGAAGAGCGACCTGTGAAAATAATATGGTGTTATAACGTATTTCAAGCAAAGTTTAACGAATATAAAAACCTTATTCATTTTCATGAAGGCATCTATGACGTAAAATCGTTAGAGGATATAAAAGGACATAAGGTTATAATATTGGACGATCTCATGCATAAGGTGAATATTGAGGTAGCAGAAACATTTACAGTTTATTCTCACCATCTACATATCTGTGTTCTTTATTACACAGAACATTTTTCATCAGAATAAACACATGCGAAGTATCTCCCTGAATACCCAGTACTTGATCGGAGAAGGGACATGAGTCAGATCAACGTGCTAGCCAGTCAAATGTTCCCCCTTCAAAGGAAAGAGTTCTTAAAAGTATATAAAGAGGTTACTTCGAAACCCCACGGTTATTTGATGTGTGAACTTCACCCTAAAAACACGTACAGAGTGTTACTCCGTACAAACATTCTACCTTCCGAAATCGAAACTGTTTATATTCCTGAGTAATGTTGATAAAGAAATATTTACCGTTGATGAAAAATTATAAGAAACTAAGTAAAAAAGAAAAAGAGAAATTACTAAAAAACACTGCATTTGTAAACTGTATCTGTGAGATCTGTTTAAATATGATAAAAAATGTCATACCATTGAAAACTGGTCAGAAGAGAAAGTTACGTCGTCACAGCAACATCATTCGTAAACTTGTCCGTAAAGTTAAGACGAATAAGAATTTAAAGCATAAAAAGAAACTGTTACAGCAAGGTGGAGGAGTTTTCCTTCCATTACTCTTCTCAGTAGTTGGTCCTTTGCTGTCTAAACTGTTAGCAGGGAATCACACGTAAGAATGAAGAAGGCTGTAGTAATACCGTTCGATCAATATACAAAGTTACAGGATAATTCTCTGGCTATTCCCCAACCTCTTCCCGAAACACTACTGACTCGTAATATTGAAAAGGAATTAGCAGATATATTAACTTCAAAAGTTAATATAGACGAGAAAAGGATGAAATATCAGGAAATATTACAAAAATTATTAGAAGTCAAAGACAAGTATACAGGAATTGCGACCCATTTCAAATGAAGTTTCACAACGTGACTATGAAAGAAAGGATTTTAAAAAGGTTTTAGAAAACAGCTTACCTCCTACATTGAAAAATAAAGGTAACGCATTATATGATACTTTAAAAGATCAGTTAAATTGGAACGAATTGGGGCAGATTGTAGTTAATGATCAACCCCTTCAAGGCTCAAATATAGTAGACCTGGTCTCAGACTTAGTTCGAGACTGGAAAAAGAAGCCTATACCAGGATGGGATGTCATTAAACGCGAGTTACAGGGGATTAATTTTCCTCGCAGCTTAATTCATAATAAGCAGAGGCTACAGGATTGGGATAATCAATCATCGTCGGTATCCGATCCTGTAGGTCCTAATGAACGACCTTACAAGGGAATATTACATCGTAAGAGCAAAACAATAAGTAGTCCTCAAGTAATAAGAAAAAAGCGAAATGAATTAGCGCGTAACTGGTTAAGAATGTAATATACATTACGGCATTTGAATACAAAGATACAACTGAATCACTCTCATCATAAAATATTCAGAAACAGAATAGGGCAAGGATATACAACAAGGAATACACAGGCTCATTCTTGTATATACAAGAACGACGCTATCTCAAATAGGCCTAAAAGTGTAACTCCGCCTCTTATGTTTCACCATCATAACTCTTAAGCCTAATCAGATGATTGGCTGAGGGAACGTAAGCCAGCAAACGGGGCGGAGCTAGATAAGCTCCGCCCACCTCTTATTCATGTATATAAACCCACATATGCCTAGCGAACCACATACATTCCTTCCTTCCAGTGGTTAGTAGTTGTGTTACGACCAAAATGACGTGCTTAGTTAGAAATATTACGGTCAGTGAGCTAACGTCTTGGTCTGTGGTGCATCAGCATTGCGCTATTATCTTACGTTTTAGAAGACGACCATCAGGGGATCGTTACATTACCTGCTTAGCCCCCTTACCTGGCTATAATAAGCCGCTATTCATCTCGGTTGAAAGTCTCAGCATCATCATGGAAGCTGTTTCGGATTGGGTAGCCAAAGACTACATGAACCTCAGTTTGTTAAATGAATGGGGGTTATCTGTATCACAGGGTGGTCCTGACGATCACAAGCGTTTAACCTTGGTTTTTTCCTTACACGAAAACATTCCGAGGATACATATAGGCTGTTGGCTTCGACGTAATGCGTCATCTGTTTTCTCACCAAGTGCACATGCCGTAACAATAAGTGGTAAAGAATCTATTGAGATGTTCCTAAAGATGAACGAAGAATTCCTACATAGATTAGAAGATACGAATACCTTGGAGGACCTCATACACACAGCGTATCGATTGGTTTACGGTATCTATAGTGATAGTTTTATGTTTAACTCTAACAACGTTGCTAAGATGATGGAGGTTGTAGACCTTAGTCGTTTTACTCATGTATGGAACGAGGAAATGACCGGTGAAAGATGTAAAAATCATACTCTGAAGATTTCAGCTGCAGAAATGTACTCCTTCATTACGGGGGAGGGAAGGGTAGGATTAGATTCCTACATCGAAATATTATTTAACATATTAATAATCTTTCATCAGTGTAAATAAAATGTTTTTATATTTTTACATCTTCTCATCCCTTTATTTTTGAGCTGCATATATATATATATATATTATATATATATATATATTATATATATATATATACAAGAGATATATATATATATATATATATATTATATATATATATATATATATATATATATATATATATATATATATATATATATATATATATATACATATATATATATATATATATATATATATATATATATATATATATATATATATATTCATCTTGATTTTATATATATTGATTTTTACTTGATGCATTTTATTTCCTTATCTTTATTTTTATTACTTTAATCTTTATCTATTCTTTATTTTATTTATCTTTATTTTTACTTCATCATTTTTATTTCTTTTATTTTATTTAAAATTTTAATTTTATTTTTTATTTTATTTTATTTATTATATTTTTACTTAATTTTTGAAAGCATTGAGAGTATATATATATATATATATATATATATATATATATATAGTATATATATATATATATATATATATATATATATATAGTATATATATATATATATATATATATATATATATATATATATATATATAGTATATATATATGTCGTTTTTACATATTTACCAGTAGCTGCTAGCATAGAGGCAAAGGAGGTAGTTATGCATATACTTCAACCTATAGAACTAAATAGTTTTGGGGTTTCTCACTAGATTCGTATTAAGATATCCTAATATTGAGAAAGAGCTAAAAATATCTAGAGGGGAGGACGTATTTACTCTACATAAACCTGTAAGAAAAAAATTTCCTACCCGGAAAACCATAGCCTCCCAGGTCGATAGTGTAGGGCAATTAGATTTAACGAGATAAGCTAAATATAGTTCTATAATGAAGGGTTTCAATACGTACTTTTTACTATTGACGTATACTCTAGATACCTATGGCTGAAGCCCTTAAAAGATAAAAGATCAGCCACAGTTGCCACTGCTGTACTTGAAATTATAAAGGCAAGAGAGGTATAAAACACCCAAATCATTCTGGACGGATCTTGCAACTGGAGTTCAAGTGGCCTGAGAGTTTCAGAGCTGGGACTTTGGGAGTATGGTGTTGTATTCCAAAACAAAGCTATAGTTGAAATGAGTCGAATGTGAATTACAAAGATGATGAAGGGCATTTTACTAAAATGAACACTTTTAAATATATTGATATACTTGATGATCTAGCTTATTCTTATAACAGGTCTTACCATAGAACTATAAAGACAACACCTTTAGAAATGTCAAAAACTAGAGGCCGTAGAACACATATGGGAGAAAAAGAAAACAAAATAAAAGATAATTCAGGAATAAAGGTGAACGTAAGAGTATCTCGAACAGAAGAAAGGTTTAGAAAAGGATATGAAGCCGGTTGGACTACTGAAGTTTTTAAAGTGCACAATATCCGACCATTCAGTCGTGATAGTTTAAAGTTATATTATCTGGAGGATTTAAATGGTGAAAAAATAAAAGGAGGGTTCTATAAACAAGAAATACAAAAAGTAAGGTTCAACCCTGTAACTCATGAATATAAAATTGAAAAAATATTAGGTACAAAAGGTAAAGGAAAAAATAAACAGGTACTGGTGAAATGGAGGGGGTATCCTGCTAAGTTTAATACTTATATAAAAGCAAGTGAAGTTAAGAATCATTAATCAGTTGATATTATAATCATGGAGAGTGTAGATCACTTTTATTTAACTCTACCATCTTCAGCGTCCTTGGATTTACATCCTGATAATAATCTCGCTGATTTTACAACTGAGCTAGTTAACCATGTTTACCTTGAACGAACAGAGTATGAGGTGGGATTATGTGAAATGATATTAAATACGGACATAGAAAATTTACCTCACAATCTATTCTGGATGACAGTGTACAGAAGTGTAGAATGTGTTGAAACTATATTACAAGTGGAAGGTACTCGTTTTCTGAAAAGGACTACAGAAAAAGGTGAATACGACAACATTTGCTACAAGAGAATACTTCTTTGAAGAATTTGCTCTGCGACGAGCTTATTTTAAATCGGTGCCTGCTATTTTCAGTCATTTAAACGACCTCTTTGATATGAGTATTATGTGTAAGGATTTGGTATACAAAACTGATATGCGTACCTATGAAGATAAAGTAATAATATCTTTAAGATCAAAAGTAAGTGTAAACCTACGAGATCGTAACATGTTTTTTCTCGAGCGGTCACAGTGGCAGCGAAAACATGTCCGTAAACGGTATGGTGAGTTGGATATACTTCATGATATCCCTACTATGTTGAAGAGGGTTATACTATCTGTGGAGAATAAACCCTTGACTTGGCATGAACAAAAAGACGACGCAGACCGAGTACTGCATTATACATGTACACCGTCCGAGATGCTCAGCCATCCTGGTATGGCTTATGTATATACAAATATAATTGATCATCAATAGGGAACGTTACAGCCCCTTTGTTACGGGTTGTCCACCTTACTGATAAGGTAATCACCTTTCCGAATGTTCATTATCTACCTCTAAGTAAATCCGAAATTAGTTCTATAAGAATATACATTAAAGACGTAGAAGGGAAGGCCTTCCCTTTTACGATAGGGAGTCTAATTTGTAAAATGCATGTAAGAAAGAAAAGGTTTTACTAGGGAGGGTTACATCTATTTAAAACAGTGTATAGTCGGTTTCCACTCATTCAATAACTATCTCCTATACTGCAAGGTTTAGTTAAAAGAAAACCTCTAGTTGTTGAAAATGAGGGTTGAGAAGTACTTTGTTGGCTCAAGATTACAGCGCGGATATGGCGTATCGGGATTCTTTGCTCGACTCTTAAGAGGTGCCATGCCGCTTTTGAAACGCAGCGGAACCTATATAGGCAAAAAAGCTGTAAAGGCTGGTATAGAAACTTTGCACGATATCGCCAGCGGGGAGGATGCAAAGTTATCTTTGAAACGTAGACTAGCAGATGCTTCCGACGTTATGTTAAATGACGTTAAACGAAAAGAAAAAGAAGTGTTAAGCGCACAAGAAAAAAACAACCACGAACAATAACAAGGAAAAAGAAGGCGAAGAAGCGACAGCGGGTGGCCTCTTCTGGACATGATACAAAAAGGATGGCAAATAAGAAACGTAAGCTACGTAAAAAACGCAAAAGAAAGACGCAGAAGCGTAAAAATCAAAGGGATATTTTTTCATTGTAAATAATAAAACTTAAAATTAAATAAAATAAAATAATTTAATTACAAGAAGACCTTAACGTTTCCGGTACAATCATTCTCGAAATAAAATAATTACACTGCAATATATATATATATATATATATATGTATGGTATAAGGTGGTATGTATATATAGTAAATAAATATATATATATATATATATATATATATATATATATATATATATATATATATATATATATATATATATATATATATATATATATATATATATATATATATATATATATATATATATATATATATATATATATATATATATATATATATATATATTATATATATATATATATATATATATATATATATATATATATATGTATATATATATATATATATTTATATATATATATATATATATATATATATATATATTAATTAGATTTATGAGTTTATTAGAAAAAGAAATTTCATTATATAGTTTGTATAGAGTAAATACATTTTCTTATTGAAATGATTGAAGACATGGATAAGTTTATAACTGGAACTTGAGGTGCATATGTCTACAGTTCAGCTCTTAACCTTAGAATTACATATGTCTACTGTTTCTCTCTCTTATCTTGGAAAGTTAAAATGTACATATATGTCTCCTTAACCTGTAGATTTAGAGATATATATATATATATATATATATATATATATATATATATATATATATTCATTTCTGTTTCAGTGTTTATAATATGAAGGAAAAGAACGGTAGAAGCAAAACGATAATATGTCTGCAGATAATCAAAAACGGGTTACTTAAAAAGCGAAATTTCCTTAAATGGGGGACAAAAAAACTAAATCTTACACCGTACTAACGAAGAAATGATGAGGTGGAATTAGTGGAAGCCAAAGTGGACCTATGAAAATGAAATGAAGCAGGTGCTGATCAAGACAGAATACAACTAATCCATGCAAAAGGGTAAGTAACGTTAAATTATTATTATTATAATATATATATATGTATATATATATATATATATATATATATATATATATATATATATATATATATATATATATATATATATATATATATATATATATATAGGTATATATATATATATATATTCTACCCTTATTTACAGTGTAAGTTTAGACCTAATGAGAACGAAATACCCAATCCCGACCAGGGACACTATGAGTCGAACTTGATATATCTGATAATGATGAGAATATGTGCAAGCGTTACTTGAAGCTGAGAGAAAAATGAACTTATTTAACTGCAAGCTACTGATAATAGGATTCAAACTTTAGAGTAAGTTTCTATATTATTTCTTAAGTTATTATATTCATAGCCGTTATTACAATAGATATATATATATATAAATATATACTTATATTGTTAATTAGTCCTGTTAAGAGAAGACTGATATCCAAGCTCGAACGTCGTAACCTTCAACGTAATAATGCTGAACGAGCCAATTCCGAAGCATCAACCAGTGTCGCTGAAGAAGCAGGTGACGCACAGCTTGGTGGAGGATGTATTTCTACAAACCGAACCAGCACCGAAGGAAATCAAGGAATGGTATGTGTATTTCAATACATGATTTCCCTATATATCTCTATAGCTGTTCTATAACAATCTACATTTTGTTTTTATATTTACATACATGTTTTCTTCCTTCTATAGATTACACGTAGGAAAACCCGAAGTCCTAATAAGAAGAGGTTGATCTCCAAAGTTGAACGCCGAAGACTTCGTCGTATCGTAGAAGCCCAAAACCAAACTGAGTCAACAGGTCGTGATACAGTAGATGGTAAATCCAATTCAGATCGTACAGTCCGTGATTCCTCAGATCGTACGACGTCTCTCAGCGCTGGGACTGAAAAACAAGGAAAGGTAAGCATATTTCAAATTCTGGAATACGTATATATTACACCTATAACAGTCTACAATTAGCTTACACGTTCTTTTTCACCTTTCAACAGAAATCATCTGCAGCCGCTTGCCGTAAACAATCAGACTTAAACACTGATGCACCCAAAGAATCTCCAAATACGCATGAAGAACCTCCCGCCCCCTTATCTGAAACGAATATCCCAACTTCGGAATCTTCGGTAAGTTACAATCTAATTATTCTATATATTACTGAAAAATATTACTGGAAAAATATTGTTACATATTAGTATGTTACACAGTTGTTTATGAATTTTCATTCTTTTTCCAGAAAAAACCTAAACAGAAAGGGAATCCTGGACGGATTGTAGATGACGGGGCTGTTGCGGGTCCTTCACGTAGAGGTATTTCATGACGATGAGGAGGGGAGGAGGGATGATGAAACCACCCGCACCTTCTACAGAATTGTTGGTGCAACGCGTGATCTACGCGTAATCTGTGGGATTATCGATCAGCATCAAGCTTCAGAGCAATGTACGATACCAGGTGATCTTTAACGGTACGTAGCTGTCATACACAGCGTGATAGAACAGGTAAGACGAGTAGTGACATATCGGGAATATACCCTCCGTGCAGGTTTCCTTTTTACGGATAGGAATGGAGGTCAATTCCATATACGAATTCCTCATGAAGAGATTTCTCGACCAAATCTGGCTCAATATTTATCGGACCGTTTTCTAGAACTCTTTCAGTCTGGTGACCAAGCCATGTTGGATGATTTCATTGTAGATGTTCAGATATGTCATAATCCAGAGGGTAATGGTCCAATTGACCCTTCTTCTGTGAACTTTATACACCCCCACGTCAATAAAGTACACCTTGGTATAAATAACGAGAATAGGGAAATAACAACCAGTGTAGGATGCGGATTCCGAGCTATAGCTGCATGCTATAAGCTCCACACTCATGCCTAAAAACGTGGCAGTCTGCACTTAAATAAAAATTTTTAATCCTAATAATCTACATGACATAGGTATAAAGATCGCAACTCATTGCGGTCTGACTTATGAAGAACCCCTAAAGGCTGAGGATTTTGCAGTAATAGAGGAAAAATTAGAGTGTAGGATATTTGTTTTTACTAAAGATGAGAACGGTAAACTCGAGATAATGTTTAAGCCTCACGAACAGAATAGGGACTTACCTCTCTTTGTAATAGGATATGATTCCGAGGAAACCCATTATTATTATCCTTTTCCAGGAGACTCTATCAAATAGCTTTAGGCAGTGTAGTTCCTAAGAATGTCCATGGACCTGTTTTTGTCATCAGTGCAGTTTCACAGACCAGTTTAATTAATCATTTACAAAGGAATGCAATGAACACAAAGTGGACAATGTCTAACTAAATGTAAAAGAAAACAGGGCGATACATCTACACTTTTACACTGTGATAATGCACTGATTCTATAATGAGGTTTGTCTTAAATTGTATAAAAAGCTCAATGTGTAATACCTTAATGTGGTACATTATGATAATGAGAGGTAGTTGATAAACAGGGCAAACACTAACATGACTCAGCGTATATTAAATGTGGAGTATGATGCGTGAAGTGCGAAATAGAAGGCGATAATCACCAATGTTTCATGAAGAAAATCAAGGTTCCAACAGATGACGCTTTCGCCAAGCGTAAGCCCACCTTTACATTTTATTATGATATCGAAACCTATAATCATAATACTCGTGAAGAGGAAGGAGGCCGCATAAAAACAGATATGCTTCCATACATTCTAGTGAGTATGCTAGTATGCAATAACTGCGGGGAGAAGGAACTAGACAATTCATCCTCGTAGAATCGGAACTGGTCGAACTGAAATATTCAATCTGAATTTGGAAGCAACAGAAGAGTATGAGAAGTGTCCTGTCGATCTATTTCTCAACTATATATTCAGATTTGCTGAAAAACACAAGAAGACAAATATTCTAGTTGCAGCTCATAATGGCGGTAAGTTCGACAATCAGTTTGTTTATAGCAAACTGCTTGCCGACCTACCGTCCATTCCATATCTTCCAACCCTGTGAAACGTGGAACCAAAATTATAACTATGACAGCTAACCACAATATCCAGTTTAAGGACACGTTAATGTTTATGCCCTGTGCACTGAAAAAACTACCTAATTACAGGTGAGCTTTCTAAAGGATTCTTTCCTTACCGTTTTCTTACCCTTGAGAATATAAATTACAAGGGAAAAATTCCGGCTAAGGAAACCTTTGAGACACATCACATGTCCGACAGTGAAAAGGCTGATTTTGAACGTTGGTATCAAACATTTAACAATAAGGACTACGATATCATGAAGGAGTGTACAACGTACTGCGTTCAAGATGTTAATATTCTTCGTCAATCCTTCGAGAAATTCAGGGGTATCTTCCTTAAGGATCATAAAGTTGACTGTCTACTTGATTGTTCTACCATTGCTGCATTATCGTTCATGGTATATAAAATGCACTATATGCTTGGCACATATAGGACGCACTGATGATTCAAACTACTCATATGATGGTGTGAAATGGCTTACGTTCATGGAGATGTATAAGGGTCATCGAATCGAACATGCAAGGAATGGTGGCGAGCGTAAATTTAAAATCAAAAACAGGTACCTAAAGCCCGACGGCTACGTTGAAATTCCAGCTGAAGACTACGTGCCCTTTGACCTTAATGAGTTCTTAGCCTCCCGTCAACTCAACGTTAATGAACAAACGATAGAATTGAATAACAGGCGCCCCCCTCCTCCAACTGGAACAACCATGAAGAAGATTGTCTTACTCTTCCACGGTTGTGTATTTCATGGGCACCAAGCATGTAAGAAAGGTTTAGAAAGTCTCCATGGCGTGTCAAGTCTTGATAGGTACAGCAAGACCATGAGACAAGAAGCGGATTATAAAGCCCAAGGTTACGAGGTTATTAGAATATGGGAATGCGAATGGACGAAAATGAAAAAAGAGTGTGAGGTCACTGTTGTAAACACCAACGACGAAACACGAACTGAGAAGCTAGGCAGATACGTGCAATCAATTGGAAATGAACTTGCAAATGCGAAACTAGAGGTAGGGGAAGCCTTGTACGGTGGCCGTACAGAACCCTTCGTCTATTACTTTCCACCGACAGAAGGCGTTCAATTGAAGTACCTAGATTTCACTTCATTGTATCCTTTTGTCCAGAAAACAAAACCCTTTCCAGCAGGGACACCTA
>JABUQX010129854.1:60000-65000 GCA_015478945.1 Trachelipus rathkii
TAAAATAAATAGACTTTCTATTAAATTTTGCTTTTTTTTTTTTTACTAAAGAATACCCAAGGGTATACCGCCCCGATGGCAGGAGTCGGGGTCTCTCGGCCTTCCGGGGAACTACGGGGTAGGATTATTTCCCCCCCTCCGAGGTCCTGAACCCTGCCTGGTATTTAAAAGTCGTGGGGTTCCTCCGCCTCACTCTACGGGGTATGGAAACGTCCCCCCCTGTGTTCCCGTCGGCTCGAGCCCCTAGTGTTCCGTGTATAAGCATTTTCCTATGTGAAATTTTACCAGGATTCAAAAATGTATTCCGCCGTAGCTATTGTAGTTTTAGAGATATATTTTTTTTTTTTTTTTTTTTTTTTTTCCCGTACTAGAATTGGACCAGCATTCCACCAATGTATTCCGTTTTACTGTAGCATTAATAGTTTTTAAGATACATATGACGGTTATACTAAACGCTGGCCTATATATATATATATATATATATATATATATATATATATATATATATATATATATATATATATATATATATATATATATATATGTTATATATATATATTTGTATATATATATATATATATATATATATATATATATATATATATATATAATGAAATGCAATATTACCCCGTACAGACTAGGCCTTCATGTGTTACTGATGTTAGATATGCATCTGACTCCTAGCAGATGAAGTGCGGTGGCTTGACCACCACGTTACGATTTATATGCAGAAACTCGAGGAAGAGCTTCATGTTCAAGAAGAGACATTTTCGTTGCCTGACCGTAGGGGTTAAACAGGTGCCGCGCATGGTAATATAGTCCGGGTTGAGCTGCAGATAAATGGCCATTTATGGTAATCGCCTCTGTAATTGTAAATACCATGCTAGATAATCTCGACTCCCAGATAAAGTGCATGTGCTTGACATCAGCGACGAGACAAAGAGGCTGAGAATGCTTTCTACCGTTCAGCATTGGCGGCCTGCCTCTGGTGTAAATGCAGGGTATTATGCATGGCACACAATACCATAAACCGGGGTTATGTGCATGAAATGTACATTTAACCTTGCAATCAAATTCTGTAATTGTAACAATCACCCCCTAATGTATTTTCTCACCATGCTAGGATACGAATCCTGGACCCTGGCAGATGCATGTGTTTGACCACTACGCTACGACGAGACAAAAGAGAAACCGAGAATACTTCTACTGTCCAAGAAGAGCATTACTACGGTTCCTCCCGCTCGCACTCGAACGTATGGACAATTACAAATTTGATTGCAAGGTTAAAATTATTGCATTTCATTATACATAATAACCCCCGGTTTATGGTATTATTATTCACTATGCGCGGTACCCTGTTTGGCCCTACGTTCGAGTGCGAGCGGGAGGAACCGTAGTAATGCTCTTCTTGGACAGTAGAAGTATTCTCGGTTTCTCTTTTGTCTCGTCGTAGCGTAGTGGTCAAACACATGCACGCTCATCTGCTAGGGTCCAGGATCGTATCCTAGCATGGTGAAAATACATTAGGGGGTATTTACAATTACAAATTTGATTGCAAGGTTAAAATTATTGCATTTTCATTATACATAATAACCCCCGGTTTATGGTATTATTATTCACCATGCGCGGTACCCTGTTTGGCCCTACGTTCGAGTGCGAGCGGGAGGAACCGTAGTAATGCTCTTCTTGGACAGTAGAAGTATTCTCGGTTTCTCTTTTGTCTCGTCGTGTAGTGGTCAAACACATGCACGCTCATCTGCTAGGGTCCAGGATCGTATCCTAGCATGGTGAAAATACATTAGGGGTATTTACAATTACAAATTTGATTGCAAGGTTAAAATTATTGCATTTCATTATATATATATATATATATATATATATATATATATATATATATACCCTACTTTCGAGTGCGACGGGAGGAACCGTAGTAATGCTCTTCTTGGACAGTAGAAGTATTCTCGGTTTCTCTTTTGTCTCGTCGTAGCGTAGTGGTCAAACACATGCACGCTCATCTGCTAAGGTCCAGGATTCGTATCCTAGCATGGTGAAAATACATTAGGGGTATTTACAATTACAAATTTGATTGCAAGGTTAAAATTATTGCATTTCATTATATACATAATAACCCCCGGTTTATGGTATTATTATTCACCATGCGCGGTACCCTGTTTGGCCCTACGTTCGAGTGCGAGTGGGAGGAACCGTAGTAATGCTCTTCTTGGACAGTAGAAGTATTCTCGGTTTCTCTTTTGTCTCGTCGTAGCGTAGTGGTCAAACACTTGCATGATGATCTTCTAGGGTCCAGATTCTTATCCTAGCATGGTGAAAATACATTAGGGGTATTTACAATTACAAATTTGATTGCAAGGTTAAAATTATTGCATTTCATTATACATAATAACCCCCGGTTTATGGTATTATTATTCACCATGCGCGGTACCCTGTTTGGCCCTACGTTCGAGTGCGAGCGGGAGGAACCGTAGTAATGCTCTTCTTGGACAGTAGAAGTATTCTCGGTTTCTCTTTTGTCTCGTCGTAGCGTAGTGGTCAAACACATGCACGCTCATCTGCTAGGGTCCAGGATTCGTATCCTAGCATGGTGAAAATACATTAGGGGTATATAAAATTACACATTTGATTTCTATATATAGTAGAGAAAAATATATATATATATATATATATATATATATATATATATATATATATATATATATATATATATATATATATATATATATATATATATATATATGGGATAATTATTGGGTCGCGAGGTTACTAACTTTATGCGTTTTGGCTTTCGGGGGGTCGCGAAACTTAAAAGGTTGAGAAACGCTGCTCTAGAGTATATTATATCATAAGTTTCTTTATTCAATTTTTGTTTGCTAAATAATAAGCACAAAAATGATTCACTTTTTTCTTCTAAATTTATGAGTATAAATTTTACCGTGTTAGCATTTGACGGTTGAATGGAAGTGTCTGATAGTAAATTAATAATTTTGTTTACATAATCGTTACTACTAATTATAACAACACCTTGACCTTTGTCAGGCTTACCAAATATTAAAGACTTCTCTTGTTTTAACTTTTTAAAATATTAACCAGATTTATTTATTAACATCAGCTTATGATGGTTTAAACTTATAATAAAATTTATGGGCAAGATTTTAATTTTTTCAGTGAAAGTTTCAAAATTGTCTTCAAATGGTTCAAAAGATTTCAAAGAAAGCAGCAGTTTTTTAGTTTTATAGTGGTTTTTTTTATTTATTTATCTGACATATATATATATATATGTTATTATATATTATTATTATTATATTATATACATATATATATATTATATATATATATATATAAATATGTTATTATTTTTATATATTTATATTTTTTTTATTATTATTATTATATATATATATATATATATATATATATATATATATATATATATATATATATATATATATATATATATATATATATATATATATATATATATATATATATATATATATATATATATATATATATTATTTTTTTTTTATATATATAAATATATATTATATATAAATATACAACACATATATATATATATATATATATATATATATATATATATATATATATATATATATATATATATATATATATATATATATATATATATATATATATATATAAAAAGAGATATGCATATATTTATCCACAATTGCATATATATATATATATATATATATATATATATATATATATATATATATATATATATATATATATATATATATATATATATATATATATATATATATATATATATATATATATATATATATATATATTGGTATTCATATTATTATTTTTTATAGCCTTGATGATGGGAGGTATAACTCCCGAAACGTTGGAATCAATTACTCTTTTTACTCATGCTAGATCAGTGGTCTCCAAAGTGGGGTACGCAAAGTGATACTTGGGGGTACGCCAAAGAAGTAGTCTCACGATCACTTGTGAGTGTATGATCTTGTATCAAGTGAGTGCGATATATATATATACGGAGCGGAGCTTGTATTCACGTCCCGGCCGCTCAGTGCCCCATTATATTATATTATATTATATTATATTATATTATATTATATTATATTATATTATATTATATTATATTATATTATATTATATTTTAGGGGTCCAACTTATAATTATTCTTTCATCTTAGGTGTACGCGATTAAAAGTTTGGAGACCGTGTTTAGAGCCCTGGTGCTTTTATTCATAATATATAAATATATATATATATATATATATATATATATATATATATATATATATATATATATATATATATATATATATATATATATATATATATATATATATATATATATATATATATATATATATATATATATATATATGTATATATATATATATATATATATATATATATATATATATATATATATATATATATATATATATATATATATATATATATATATATATATATATATATATATATATATATATATATATATATATATATATAAAAAAAGAATTATATGTTATATATATATAAAAAAATAAATGAAATAATAAGAACCATGCTGGTCCAGAAAATGTACAAAAAAAATAAATAACAATAGCTACAGCGAAAAGGAATACATTTTTGGAATCCTCGTAAAATTTCACATAAGAAAATGTAAAAAAAATAAAAAAAAATAAAAAATTATTGCTAATAATTATAGTAATATGATTAGAAGGCCTATTTAGAGACCTTTTATTGGTTTCTCGTTAAAATAAAGACTTTCTTATTTTTTTTTTTACTAAAGAATACCCGGCGGCATACCGCCCCGAGGAGTCGCCTGCCTCCGGGGAACTACGGTAGGATTTCTCTGGGGGAGGGCCCCGGAACCCCTGCCTCTTGGTATTTGCGTCGTGGGGTTCCGCCTCTCTACGAAGAAAACATCCCCCCCTATGTTCCCCGTCGGCTCGAGCCCCCTAGTGTGCC
>JABUQX010129856.1:0-10000 GCA_015478945.1 Trachelipus rathkii
GTTGTACTTCGTTCAGTTATCAGATGGGTGTTTAACCGTTTTCGCACATTTATCATTGAAACGGCACCAGCGTTTTCATTATACCGCTTCATTAATAACTAATAGCAAATATATATATATATATATATATATATATATATATATATATATATATACAAATTTTTTTATATACATATATATATATATATATATATATATATATATATATATAGTGTTCGGGGGTAAGTATGGGAAGGTTGATGCTAAATAAAAATATGCTCCTTATTTTATAGAAATCCTCAGTTGTCTACATTTTTAAATGTGCAGATTGTAATACCTGCTGTATAGGGCAAACCAGCCTTCAGCTACAACTGAGAATACATAAGCACATGGGCACATCATTTCGTGCCAAACTACCCATACTTACCCCCGAACACTCTTCAATCGGTTCCCACATACACGACTCCGGTCACCCCCTCCACTTCTCTGATTTTAATATTTTGCATTCAGCTACATCTGATACTGACCGTAAGATTCTTGGAATCCCTTTACATTAAACAATTAAATCCCTTGAATTTCAATCTCTACCTCTCTAAGTATTACATAACCATTCACTTCTTTTACTAACCTGATAATTCTGTATTCATGCATTTTTCGTTTAACAACTACTTATATATAGATATGCATATCTTTTTATTTTATATATATACCTGCATGTTTAAATATATTTTTTTGCATATCCGTCATTTTTCCTTATATCTCTTATGCTCCTGGATTCTCAACATCTACCAAACCAACTAATATTTTTTTGTTGTCGTTGCCCCCTATGATTTTATTCTTAGTTCATTTTTTAACTCCAGATTTATTAGGTGGGTGTGATATTTATTTATTTATTTGTGATTTAAAATCTCGTTTATTACCATTTGTGATTGTAATTTAATCTTAATTTTAATCTTAGTTTTAATTTTCCCATTTACTAATTATGCATTGTGTCCCTTATATATATGTAACATTATTCCCTTTTATATGTAATTGTAATTTTAATCTTAATTTCAATTTATTTCTCTGTTTACCAATTAACATAATGTCATTTATTTTTCATCTTTTAACTTTTTGTAATATTATGTATATGTGTCCTTGCAGCCTCCTGAGGATGTGTCACGAGTGACTCGAAACGTTGAGGATAATTAATAAATATTTATGGCTCTTATTCCATTCCTATTTATATTGAAAATAAGATTTCCCAAAAACAAACCAATATCTAATATATATATATATATATATATATATATATATATATATATATATATATATATATATATATATATATATATATATATATATATATATGTATATAATATATATATATATATAATAATATATATATATATTTATATATATACACGATTTACGTACATATATGCTCTACTTTGAGATCCATAAGTAATAAAATAAAAATATATGAAATATTATCATTTTACGACCCAATATGAAGAATTCAAAGGAATCTTCATTGAACATTTATTGCGTGTTGCAATTGGCTTTTATCTCACAATATTGAACTCGACGCAGATTTCTTTTCTTTCTTCAAAAGCTTCTTTCATACTCGTACCATTTACAATTTTTCTTTTAAATAAATATTTATAAAGCTAAAGATAATTTGCACGTTTACTCAATCCACACACACGCACACACACACATATTACACAAAATACAAAAACATATATATATATATATATATATATATATAAGTATATATATATATATATATATATATAGTATTATATATATATATATATAGTATATATTATATATATTATATATATATATATATGAAAAAAAATATATATTTTCTGAAACGATTTCCCAATCATAAAATGGTGATATCTATATAGGGTTGATGATAATTTCCCTATGAGTCCGAATAAGAATTATCCCCCCTACTGTACTTGATACAAATAACAGTAAGATTCCTTCAATAACAGTTTACTTTAGAGTGTGTGCTGTGAAAAATAAATTGCATTTGGATATTTTAAATGACATTGATAACTTTACTTACAGATTTTTTTTTATTTTTTTATCGAAAACCATTTCCTTCTCAAACTCACATAATATACATTTGTTTTTTTTCCATTACTTATGCCATAATAAAAAGAGTATCATTACTACAAACATGAAATTATGCAGTCTATTTCATCGCTTAAAGATAAAATTTAATTTATTAACTGCTTTACCCTCAAGTTCTGTCCATATAAATTTGGAATATTTTTTAGCTTTACAAGCAGCGCAAAAATACAACTCGACAGGGACGGTCATTCCAAAATATTTGAAAAATTGGCGTTCCCTTTCAATACTGATCCTAATATAAAGAAATGTCTACACATAACACGGTGTTTTCTTATTGCAGACACTGCAAAAGCTCTCAAGAAAAATCACGTCAAAATCAAAATTAAAATGTACAATTGCAATATTGGAATTTATAGCATAAACTTGTAAGGAATTATGACAGAAAATATTTTTGATTCGACTGATTTAACATTGGATACTCATATATCAACATAAAAAGATAGTTTAAAGAATTGGTGAATTCGAAATTCAGTCCTTAATACAACGTAGAAATGATCCACAACCTTGTACATTAATATGGGAAATTCGGCAAACTTAAATATATCTGCTAATATAAGGTAATAGAAAAATTCTTTGAATTGTTTTTATATTCAAAAAGTACAAATTAATTAAAAAAATATCTTGATGTTAGAATTGCAGCTTCAATAATAAATATATTTATAATATATATTTAAATATTATATATATATATATATATATATATATATTATATAATATATATATTAAAAAATATAAATATTTATATAATATATTATAGTATAATATATATTATATAATATATAATAATAATAATAATAATAATAATAATAATACCCATATAGCACAGATGGTTGCAGATACATCACAGCGACGTTAATGTTCGTCGCACTCGTCACATCACACATACGTCGTATATGTGACATTGCCGTTACGTCTTATGTGATGTACACTTTTTCGTTCCAAATACAACGTATTTGCGACGTAACCTTGTTACCTCTAAATGTTTCCGATTATAATTAGATACACTGCCAGGCATAGGATATACTTTTAAAAATAACTAACACCCTGTTTTTTTTCTTCAAATTTCCTTATACTCTTTCATAATCTTTTTCATTTTATGTTTTGTTGTTTATAAGTCATTTTATACATGATTTTCTACAGAAATTGTATTATGTAAAATAATATGTAATGCAATTTTAAATTTTTCAAATGTCGTACATTTGCAAGCAAAAGTTCGAGCAAAAATAATTTAATTTTTTTATCCTTCAATATTTTACAAAATGTTGTATTTTTTTTCATTAAGTATATTTTTATGATTATTTTAAAGTTAAATTTAGTTTATGAATAAACCTAAATTTAATTTTAAAAATTTAATTGAATTTAATTCACAAAAATTCGTCATAAAACGTGATAAACCCAAGAAAATATTTTAGCCAATCATGTGTATATTGCCATTCGTTGTTAACCAATCATATGAAAGTAAATTTACTTATATAAATTCATTCGTATTTTGATTCGGCAAGAGTTGGTGTATAATTAATATATTGTCAGTGTTTTAAGATTGTTTTGTTTGAATAATTTATTAAATTATCCATTAAAATGTCGGAATATTTGTTATGCATTATTGTGCAAACATAAATATTACAAAGGTGAACATTTAAGTTTTCAATTTGCGAAAAATAGAACTTTATTCAGAAGTAGGCCGAATTGTGTTACAGATCTAATCAAACGCAATTTGATAGTCTACATTCATAGTGTATTAATTATTACTAATATTTGCTACATTCCTATGTAAGGATATCCTCTAATTATGGAAAAAAATACCTTTCATAAATTAAAATTGTGTAAAAAATCATTTTATGATAAGGACATTTTGGTGTGTTTTAAGAAGGGATGCCCTAGCTTTACGAATTTAAAACTATAGTGCAAGGACTGTTCACATAATGGCGCACCAAGCATCGATTATGAACCAGACGATGTAACGGAAATGAATGATTCAGGTGAAAATGTGTTATAATTTTTGAAAAGCATAGTAAATGTCCGGTAATATTTTGGTAATTGTTTAGTTGTGCTCAGTCAGTCAAAAGATATTCTCAATAATTTTTTTTTTTTTACTAACTTCCTCGTGTTTTATGACAACTACTATAAAAGCAAATACATATCTCTATACACATACACACACACATTATATATATATATATATATATATATATATATATATATATATATATATATATATATATATATATACTATATATATATATATATATATATATATATATATATATATATAATGCAATGCTAAAAAAAATAGCACTATTGCATTGAAAGTACCAAAACATTAATTATAAAAAAAAATCAGTTTTATACTATGCATAGCTCCACAATTACTATATATTATATAATACTATATATATATATATATATATATATATTATAATATATATATATATTATATATATATATATATATATATATATATATATATATATAGAGAGAGAGAGAGAGAGAGAGAGAGAGAGAGAGAGAGAGAGAGAGAGAGAGAGAGAGAGAGAGAGAGAGAGAGAGAGAGAGAGAGAGAGAGAGAGAGAGATGTCGAGGACCCAACAAATTCAGTATCTGAAGTTTGAAGTAGTATATACAGTATTCAATTTAAGGAATTGGAGTAGTGAATATATTAAGAAAGAGTGAATATATCAAGTAATCAAAAATAAAATTTAAAACAACATAGAGACTTCTCTCTGGGCAACAAGTGATTCTGTAGCTTTGATCTTGAAGATAGTACCTCCACCAAGAGGTAAGAAAGGGTGAATACATTTGGAACTTTTTCCCATCACCACCATCCATCCTCCTAAGAACCAGAGACAGTAAGAAGCTACATTGGCCTATTGAGGCTGTCCCAGTCAAAAACTAAATATTTATCAAATACATACTAATGCAACATGCACAACCTACACTGTACCCTAAGGCTTGTCAATTATCTAAACAAAAGCTTAAAATATATATAATTTAATATATATATATATATAATTAATATATAATTATATATATTATATATTTATATATACATATATATATATATATATTATCTCTTTATATATATATATATTATATATATATATTCATATTTAATATTAATATATATATTATATATATATATATATATATATTTATAATTATGCATGGGAATAATAAGGGGAAATTTGCTGGGCAAGAAAAGGAAAATTGATTCTATTAAATAAATTGACGAGTTATATATTAATATTATATATATATATATAGCCCATAATTATTACTAACCAATAACGCAAAACTAAGCTAAGACAACATGCTAAACTACACACTACAAGCTGTTTATTATCATACCAGTAGTTACAAAGATAATAGGTTTAAGGTAAATCCTATCAGATATACAATATTTTAAGTAAAAAGAATATAATAGATTTTAAAATATATTTATATTCCATCTATAACAAGATGATATATATGCACTTAATATATATATATATATATATTACGTTTCAATTTAATACATTATATAACAGAATATGTGATTACAATACATGTCTATTATGACATGTCAATATTTGATATTTACAAAAATCATAAAAAGTCTTTAATCTAATTTATAATGTCACATTAAACTCAATTTTAACACAATATTAATTATAATAAAAAATAAAAATTAATTATATGCTCTAAGTTTGAGTTTTGTACTAACTTAATAAGTAAATTTTGGACCATACAGGGAGCCGCTCACACCTGATAATTAATATAAAATATAATATATTTATAAATAATATATATTTATAAATTATATATATATTATATAAATATATATATATATAATTAATATATTATATAATAAAATTATAATAAAAATATAATATTAATTTATAATATATAATATTTATATAATATATATATTATAATATTATATATTTATAAAAATAATATTATTATAAATATATATATATATATATAATATTATAAATATATTATATATATATATAATATTATATATATTATATTAATATATATATTAATAATATATATATATTAAATTATATAATATATATATATAATAATATAGTATAAATATATATATTAAGTATATAATTAATATTAATAAATATATAAATATATATAAATATTAATAATAAATATATATTAAATATTACAAAATACGCAATAAATATAAATAGGGTTAAAATAATGCATATTGAAATAGGTCTTGATATAGTAAATAGAGCATATAATCAATAGCTAATAGAGCAGACCACTTGCTGAATATATGTGCTTGAATGATGACAATTTAGAGTCTAAATAATAATAGAATCATTAAACGAGCACCACTCGTCTTTCTAAGAACTCATGCATTTATGAATAAGCGAGCTAAGTATGCTTACCCTAAATTATATACCATGTTAATCTTAGCCTAGCCTGTTCATTTACGCCTATGGTATGTTGTTCGTTAAAACAAAGAAATATATATAATTATTAATATATAATAATATTAATGAAAATATTAAATTTAAATTATAATATTATATAAATATATATATAAAATTATATAATACTATAAATACATTAAATATATAATACTATAAATATATAATATATAAATATATATAAATTACATAAATAAATAAAATTAAATATATATAAATATTTATATATAATAATAACTATATAATATATATATATATATATATATATATAATATAATATATATATATATATAGGTATTATTATATATATATAATATATATATATATATATATTTTATATATATAATATATATATATATTATAATATATTATATTTATATAATATATATATATTAAATATATTAATATATAATATATATATATATATATATAGTATATAACAATAATTATACATTGGCTATATAAGTTATCACCAATTCAATTTTTTTTTTTTTGCCAAATTTACTAATATATTTACGAACAAAACACAAATTTGTTATTATGACTTAAGTATTACATTTATTTGTTTACTTAACCGGTCTCTAACTAGGTACTATTACTTATTAAATATATAAACATTTAAAAATTAATAAATTATATTACCACATAATTTTAAATGGTCTGCATATACTCAAATTAATTTAATTTTAATTTTCAAAGTATATTATCTAGTTCGCTCCACATATTATCATTATCAGGTATAAAATGTATAATATTAGTCGTTCATTTTTTAAAAATATTTATGTAAATTTACAGAACGCGAAAGTCTATCTTACATTATTAGATACGATATATATAAGTATCTAAAGATATATCTTCCATTAGTGTATTGGCATTTTTTATTATAACTAGTAAACCTATAGAAAAATAATTTACTAGATCCATAAAACTTAGGGATCACATTACCTGAGAAGTTTTCATTATGGGAAATTAGGATACTGGGTGAGGGTCTATATATTGAAGGCTATTAATATGTTACATTCGGACAGCTAACCAAAATAAAAATAAGTCCACTTCGAGTATATATTTAATGGGAATGAACTCAATTTTATAATGATATTTCATAATAAAATATATCTGAATTATTTGTATATTAAATAATATCGTAAGATAATCAAATAATTTTATACAAATATCTGCTTCCTATATCGTTTGAAAGTATTGTAGACTATATGCGTGAGACCTCCTGGCACTCCATCTTATTTAAATGAGGTAAAGGGCCCGTAACAGAAATTAATGTTAGTGGATATATTTTGAGATATGCAAAAACCGATTACATTTTTGGCATTTCGAGTTTGCTAGCTTTTTTACAACATTTGTACTTAAGTTATTGCAAACAATAAGGAGAGCCTACTGAAGAAAAGCAAGGGCAACTTGAGCTCTATACACATGTTGAGAGAGGACAGGTTTCACTAAATAATTTATGTATATGTTAGTAATGGACAGTGATATTTGTAGTGGGTACCGGGACTTCCTGGGGACCTATGACCGCGAGGACACGACGTTCGGAGATGGGCGCGAGACTAACTCTCTATGAATGAACACGATGGTTTAGGGGTGACTAGGGAGGGTGGGTTACTTGAGAGATACTCTCAATAGGGCGACATAGCGTAAGGTGTTGGAGTTAGATTGTGGATATATACAGATTAGGTAAGCATTGGATGCGATTAGTGTGTAAATCTTACGACTGTGTGGAGACATTCTCAGTGAATAAGCATATGTGGAAGATGGTGTGAGTTACGTAGTATTTTACTGCCTGGTCGGAGCGAAGTGAGATTAATAAAAATTTGTGTGGTTTATCTCTCTGGGAGCGAGTCCGCATATCTTCTTCTCGTAGTGGAGGTGTATCGTATTAGTGGAGAATACTATATAATATAATATAAGGGTGTAGTTAGTAGATTTAGTTTTAGGGACGATTTATATTTGGTAGATTATGTGTTTAGTTAATTTATGTGTCTTAGGATGTTGATGAGAGCCAAGCCTATCTTTGGTGGGTTGAGGGGATAGGAATATGTGTATAGTATGTCATATTATAATAAGTTTTTGGCTGTTGATTGAGAGAGGGGGGAATTTTTTATTAATCTGTGTAGGAGTATTGGGGGGGGTTGTGAAGAGTATTTAGTGTGGCATGGATTGGGTGGACTTGAGTTTAGTTTTACTTGGAAAAAATTAGTTGTTACACCTACTCAATTCATCAAGTGGGTAGTTAGAGATAGGGAAGGATGTTAGATGTCTCGTCATTAGTAAATGCTGGATATATGTTTTATGGTACATCCAGTGATTATTTACTAATATGATAGGCAGTTGTTTATATTGTGTCACTTGCAATTTTATGGATGTTAAGTCTGCTGGATTATGTTTTGTTGATCACACTTCGTCATTGTTTCTGGATTGCTTTTTTTTTTTTTTTTTGTAACGGTAACCACCATGCACATAGTTTAAATTAGTTCTGAGGAGTTGTTTGTAGATTGTGGTAAGGGTGTGTTTTCTGTCGCTGAAAGTTGTGTTTGGGTAGGAGAGTTCGGATGGGTGATATTTAAATTTTGTCAACTTTGTGGTTGAGGGACGGAGTGGACTTATTTCAATTAGAGGTTTAGATGTTGGGAGATTAGAAATAAATTCTCATTTAAATAGATACGTTTTGTAGTAGAGAATCATAAAATTACTCATATAATATATAGAAGAGATTATTAAATTTATTGTTAGTGGATTAGAGAAGGATGGTTGTAGGTATATACGTTTACGCAGAAAAACTATTGGCGAATTGACATGTATTTGGGGAATCAGGCAACGCATCTAGGTGTGGTATTATCAATAAGGGTTGTGATAGAAGAAGAGGAGAGATAAAAATTGAAAGGATTAATAGGGGGAAATAGTCTCGTCTCCATCGGTAATAGTATGACACTTAACAGAAAAACCATTCATATTGGAATCATCAATATAATTGGTAAGCTTGAGAGTACTAAGAGCCAAAGAAGTTGTTCTAACTCAATAAGTCACAAGATATTATTAGTGATGGTAGATAGATTGAGTGAGGGGTGGCTGTGTTGTACTAAGTGATGTTGGTGGGGAGCCGGACGGGAACAGGAGGACGGGACGTTTGACAATTAGCTCGCTGGTATGTAGGAGGTGGTTGAAGGCTGTTAGAGAGGCATCCGTGGAGATCTCGTCAGCGCAAATTGGTGGAGCCAGAATAACTGGGATGGACGGAGAGGTTAGACTCTGGAGAATGACGGACACCTGCGGGAGAAGGAGGGAGATGGGAGCAATTAGTCTTGTGAGTACCGCGCCGTGTATCCCCGGAAGGCGTAGTATAGTACGCTCTCTACTAGATGCGCCATGGCATCGTTGAGAGCGGAGCTGTCTCTTTTTGATGGTAAGTAGTGACTTCTTTAGTGTACAAATAAAAATTAATAAACTCTTGG